>JAABKJ010002709.1:0-27330 GCA_011634705.1 Andricus grossulariae
GACGTTTCCCACTTTTCTAGCTGAACTGCGTGTTCCAGAGAAAAAATGAACGTGAAAAAAACATTTTACTTTTTTATGAACAACATTTTTTGTTTATGACACTTTCACCTAAAACCATCAGTTAAATGTCAATGAAATGACATTTCCCACTTTTTTAGCAGAACTGCGTCTTCTAGAGAAAAAATAAATGTGAAAAAAACATTACTTCTTCATAAACGACATTTTCTGTTCATAACACTCTCATCTAAAACCCCTTTTTTTGGCTACTAGACCACTTAAATACCAATAAAATGATATTTTTCACTTTTCTAGCTGAACTGCGTGCTCTAGAGAAGAAATTATCGTGAAAATACATCTAACCTTTTCATAAACGACATTTTTTGTTCATAAAATTTTTGCCTAAAACCCTTCTTTCGAACAATACATCACTAAAATGTCAAGAAAATGGAATTTTTCACTTATTTAACTGAACCGAGGGTTCAAGTGAAAAAACTAGCGCGAAAAAATCATTTCACTTTTTCATAAACAACATTTTTTGTTTACAACACTTTTACCTAAACCCCTTTTTTCAGCCAATAAACCACTTACATGTACAGTAAAAATATTTTCAAAAAGAATATAATATAACTTCAAAGAAAGATATGCATAAAATAAACCAATTTTATCTTAAACATTACATTGAAAGACGGTCTTTAGGCGACAGTGTTATGAACAAAAAATGTCGTTTATAAAAAAGTAAAATATTTTTTTCACGTTCACGTTTTCTCTGGAACATGCAGTTTAGCTAGAAAAGTGGGAAATTTAATTTGACTGAAATTTAAGTGGTTTATTGGTCAAAAAATGGGTTTTATGCTAAAGTGTTATAAGCACAAAATGTGTTTTATGAAAAGGTAAAATGTTTTTTCACGATCATTTCTTCTCTAGAGCATGCAGTTCAGCTAGAAAAGTGGAAAATATCATTTTATTAGCATTTAAGTGGTCTAGTAGCCAAAAAAGGGGGTTTAGATGAAAGTGTTATAAGCAAAAAATGTTGTTTATGAAAAATTAATATTTTTTTTCGCATTCATTTTTTCTCTAGAACACGCAGTTCAGCTAAAAAAGTGAGAAATGTCAATTTATTTAAATTTAAGTGATGTACTGTTCGAAAGGAGGGTTTTAGGCGAAAGTGTTATGAACAAAAGATGTCGTTTATAAAAAAGTAAAATGTTTTTTTCACGTTCACGTTTTCTCTGGAACACGCAGTTCAGCTAGAAAAGTGGGAAACCTCATTTTATTGACATGTAAGTGGTCTCCTGGAAAAAAGGGTTTTAGACAGAAGTGTTACAAACAAAAAATATTGTTTAGAAGAGAGTAAAATGTTTTGTTCGCATTTATTTTTTCATTTGGACGCTCTGTTTAGATAAAAGAGTTTAAAAAAAGCCATTTTCCTGACATTTAAGTGATGTACTATTCGAAAGAAGGGTTTGAGACAAAAAATCTGTTAATAAAAAATGTTTCTTGCAAAAAAATTAAATATCTTTATGATAATTATTTTTTCACTAGAGCCCATAGTTCAAGAGAGAGAAAAAAAAAAGATATTTTTCATCTTCAATCGCCTTGAGCGATACTTAGATACTCTTTTTCGAAAAATAAAGAATGCGGGAAAATTTTTCTTCAATTAATGACAAATCTCAGGGCGTTAGACCCAATGAATTCATGAAACTTAGATTACTTGAGTGTCGTATCTGAGCCAATTTAATAAATTTTCAAAATCTTAGCCTATAGTATTTTTTCTTAAAACAAAAAAATTATCACGTGTTTTTTCTTTTAAAGCTAAAAAAATATTTAGCGAACCTAGAACTTTAAATGTCTTGCGGGAGTTCAAGAAAATTTTATGTAAAAAAAAACAGAAAATACGTGGCCTTTTTTTTGGCAAACTGTACAAATTTATTGGCTAAGACCTTAAGAAAAAAAATTCATTTTAAATTGGCACCCTACTATATATTTGTCTCTGATGAGCTGGAAAGGAAGTAGCTAGAAATCTAATTTTCATTTGTGAGCTTTTATGTGTTTAGATTTTGTTACATAAAATTGCACATAAAAAAGTAGATTTCATTTCGATCATAAAAGAATTTTTAAAAGAGAGACACAAATTTCAAGATTCGTTCCAATCTGTAGGGTTCCATATAAATACCAATAAGATATCTTTTAATTGAGGCATAAATGTTTACCTCAATTTATTAAAAGATATTTAGGTTTTGATTAAAAATTGCATAAATGATGTTTTCAAATTTGCACTCTCTTGAACTGAACCACAGAAATTGTCACTGGTCAAATCAGTATTTTGAATTATCACTAGTAAACTAGTGATTTTCCGACTTTGACTTGTGAACCACAAGTGACTTATCAAAAACAGCGTTACTATGAATGAACCAGTGACGCCATATTTTAGATTCAACCAGTGATATAACTGTGATATTAAGTGTTAAATCGAACTTCATTTTGTACTTGTGTTTGTGTTTGAAATATTTGAGACTTGACTGCAATAAGCTGGGGATATAATATTTTTCGCTGTTCAGTTTGACTTTCAGCGACGCGACATGTTGACGTAATGACGGTTCTTCCCACAATGAGGCGCAGTACATATCCTATTATATTGCAGCCCAGCCTCCATTTATTGTTGTAAGAGTAAAGTGCGGTTATAAAAGATAATTTTGCAAGGATGAGCACAAAAATGCACTGAAAAAAAATGGTTTAGCTGTCCCAGCTAGACGTTTAGCTGAATTTCGTATTCTAAGGAAATATAGCCGTGTCACATAAATATCTAGCTGTGTTACCTAAATATCTAGTTGTTTTAGCTAATTTTGTCATCTAGAAATTATCTAGCTAATTTATCTAGATAATTTCTATATGGCAAAATTTAGCTACAATAGCTAGATATTTAGGCAACACATCTAGAAATTTAGGTAATACAGCTATATTTTCTTAGAAAACGAAATACAGCTAAACTTTTAGCTGGGACAGCTAAACCATTTTTTTCAGTGTATGAATGATAAGTGTCTGACGAACGACAACGTGTACGATCAGATGACTACTGGTACTGGATAATTGCTTTTCCCACTTGGAAAATATAATCTGTATATTAGGGTGGTCCAGAAAAATAATTTTTCTGATTTTTTAAAGTCTCACCCCCTCATTTTGTGTCTTTTGGTGAGAAAAATTTTCCTAATTTTTTGAGATTTTAAAAGAATGTTCAGAGGTAGGGTACGACCTTTAACGTACCCCAATATGTTTAAAATTCAGTGAATCCTTGACTTATAAAAGGAATCTTAAACACTTTACAACGATGATGTAAAACTACCATGCGAGCAGTACAAAGCCTGACAAAATTAAAAAAAAAATTATTTCACCTTCAACTTTGCCAAAACTCACCCCTTAAGACGATAAAAAGTAATTTTTAAGTGTCTTTTCTGAATTTTATGAAAGTAAAATTAAAATTTTAATACAAACTTTTATAAAAAATTGTATTATACAATTATGAAAACTAGTGCCCATAAAATAAACATTTTTCCCCATTTCACCCTTAATAATCCATAAAAGATTACATTTTCTTTCTTTAAAACTTTTTCTTTCAATATATATAATATATATTGAATATATGAATATTATTTTTCTGATTTTTCAAAGTCTCAGTCCCTCATGTTGTGTCTTTTGGTGAAAAAAAATTTCCTAATTTTTTTAGATTTTTAAAAAAATGTTTAGATGTAGGGCATGCATGAGCTTTAAAGTACCCCAAAGTGTTAAAAATTCATTGAGTCCTTCAAATTTAGAAATAATCGTAAAAACTCTACAACGATGATGTCAAACTACCATGTGAGTAGTACGAAAACTGAAATTTTTTTTTCAAATTCCATTTACCCTAACTTTGCCAAAACTCACCCCTAAGGACACTAAAAAAAAATGTCTAAGTCTTTTCTGACGGTAAAATGAAAATTTAAGTGGCAAATTATATAGAAAATTTTTTTATACAAATTTGAAAAAAAGTTCCCTTGAAATAAATATTTTTCTCCATTTCATCCTTAATATTCCATAAAAAATTACATATTCTTTCTTTAAAACCTTTTCTTTCAATATATATAATATATATTGAATATATGAATATTATTTTTATGGTTTTTCAAAGTCCCAGACCCTCATGTTGTGTCTTTGGTGAAAAATTTTTTTTTTATTATTTTAGATTTAAAAAAAAATGTTTAGATGTAGGACACGCCCTTTAAAGCACCCCAAAGTGTTAAAAATTCAGTAAGTCCTTGAAATTTCAAAATAATCGTGAAAACTTTACAATGATGATTAAAACTACCACGTGAGTAGTACGAAGCCTGAAAAAATCTTTAAAAAATTTAATTCACCCCAAACATCGCCAAAACTCAACCCTTAAGACACTAAAAAATAATTTTTAAGTGTCTTTTCTGAATTTTATGAAAGTTAAATGAAAATTTAAGTGGCAAATTATATAGAAAATTTTATTATACAAATTTGGAAAATAGTTCCTTCGAAATGAACATTTTTCCCCATTTCATCCTCAATAATCCATAAAAAATTACACTTTCTTTCTTTAAAACTTTTTCTTTCAATACATATAATATATATTGAATATATGAATATTATTTTTATGATTTTTTAAAGTCTCAGATCCTCATGTGGTGTCTTTTGGTGAACAAAAATTTGCCTAATTTTTTTAGATTCAAACAAAAATGTTTAGATGTAGGGCACGCCCTTAAAAGTAGCCCAAAGTGTTAAAAATTCAGTAAGTCCTTGAAATTTCAAAATAATCGTGAAAACTTTATAATGATGATGTAAAACTACCATGTGAGTAGTACGAAGCCTGAAAAAATCTTTAAAAAATTTAATTCACCCCAAACATCGCCGAAACTCACCCCTTAAGACACTAAAAAGTAAATTTAAGTGTCTTTTCTGAATTTTATTAAAGTTAAATGAAAATTTAAGTGGAAAATTATATAGAAAATTTTATTATACAAATTTGGAAAATAGTTCCTTCGAAATAGACATTTTCCCCCATTTCATCCTCAATATACATAAAAAATTACATTTTCTTTCTTTAAAACTTTTTCTTTCAATATATATAATATATATTGAATATATGAATATTATTTTTATGATTTTTTAAAGTCTCAGATCCTCGTGTGGTGTCTTTTGGTGAACAAAAATTTGCCTAATTTTTTTAGATTTAAACAAAAATGTTTAGATGTAGGGCACGCCCTTAAAAGTACCCCGAAATGTTAAAAATTCATCCTTGAAATTTGAAAATAATCGTGAAAACTTTACAAAGATGATGTAAAACTGCCATGTGAGCAGTACAAAGCCTGAAAAAATTTCAAAAAAATTAATTCACCTCCAACTTTGCCAAAACTCACCCCTCAAGACACTAAAAAGTAATTTTTAAGTCTCTTTCCTGAATTTTATAAAACTAAAATTAAAATTTTAATGGAAAATTATATAAAAAATTTTAATGGAAAATTATATAAAAAATTGTATTATACAAGTATAAAAACTATTGCCCATAAAATAAACATTTTTTCCCATTTCACCCTTAATAATCCATAAAAGATTACATTTTCACTTTTTAAAACTTTTTCTTCAAATATATATAATATATATTGAACAAATGAACATATATAATATATGTATATTGAATGAACAAGTTGCAAAGGAATAAGGAAATGTAATTTTTCATGGATTATTGGGGGTGAAAAGGGGACAAATGTTTATTTTAAGCGGACTATTTTTTATATTTGTATAATAAATTTTTTCATATAATTTTCCGCTCAAATTTTGATTTTACTTTCAAAAAATATAGAAAAGACACTGAAAAATTACTTTTTCGTGTCTTCAGGGGTGAGTTTTGGCAAAGTTGGTGGTAAATTAAATTTGAAAAAAATTTTTTAGACCTCGTACTACTCACATGGTAGTCTTACATCATCGTTGAAAAGTTCTTACGATTATTTTCAAAATTCAAGGACTTACTGAATTTTTAACACTTTGCGTTACTTTGAAGGTCGTGCCCTGCCTCTAAACATTCTTTAAAATTCTAAAAAAATTAGGAACATTTTTTTCACCAAAGGACACGAAATGAGGGGGTGAGACTTCAAAAAATCAGAAAAATAATTTTTTTGGACCACACTGCTGTATATATTCTTTCAGAATCAACCATAAAAAAGTTAAATAATTTTAATTGGCGTTACTTCTTCCATTGATATTTACTAAGTTTCTATTCAGAAATATAACTGGAACGGCTATATGCAAAATTAGATTGAAGTCATATATGCCATGAATCTATATGAAAGATTGAAATTATAATAAACTAGGACAGAAATCGATTGAGAATCTGTAACTCACTTGCAGAAAATTTCCCGTGGGTGACCTTTGTACATTCCATTCGACATCGCGCTGAATCTTACGAATCAATCCACTTTGTCTTGCTCGAAGTAATACTTTATTGAAAGGATCCGTGTACAATGATTGAGATCGCAGAACTATTGTGACCCCGAATCTCACAAAACATTCGTCACTGATGTGCATGAGTGACCTTTTACTGCCAAAACTAAATATTAAAATTAACCAAATTAGTTCCAAAATATACAAAATTCCAAGTTAATTGGCAACTAGAACATTTTGCACGCTATGTGCTTACTAATTACTCTTTAGAGAAAAAAATCGATTCATTTTACAGGAAAGTGACAGCATACATTTTTTAAATCGATTTTACAGAAAATCTTACATGATTTGAGCACATTGTGTATGAATTACAGAAATTCCTCTAATTATAGCAAAAAAATTCTAGTCAATTCAATATGAATGCTGCAAATTTTTTTTCCACATACAATTCTTTAAAATTAGCAGATTATTTTTCTCATTAACGAAATGTAACTCGCCGCGTGTAACATAATGCAATACTGTACATTCAATATTTTTTAAATATTTAAAACAAAATAAATACATTTTCAAGATATAATAAATTAAAAAAATTGATGGTCTATACTTATTTTGGAATGTTCTTGAATTCTTTCGAATGTTTTTGAAATCTGCTGAATACAATGGATATATTTTGGATTTACAATTTTTGTTATTGACTTTGAAGACTTTTAAATTCACCTTCAATTCTTATGGATTTTATCAAATTTTTATTCACGAATTCTATTCACTCACACTTATTTGCATTTAATGGAATTATTTTGGATTTTAGAACTTTCGGACAATTCACTTGAATTATTGTTAACTTACATTGAAACCGTAAAAATTTCAACAAATTCTATTGAATTGTTTTTAATTTCTTTGAATTCACTCCCATTTTACTGGAATCAATGGAATATTTTGGGTTTTTTCAATTAATTTAAATACATCTGTAATTTACCTCGAATTCTTATTAATTCACCCTAAATTCTTGAAAATACTTTGCAATTCTTTTGAATTTAATTTGAATCTGCAGTGAATTCTGTCCACTCTCATTGAACTTAATTCGATGGACATTTTTTTATTTTTTATATTTTGTTTGACTCTTGATTTTTTTCAAATTTCGTACAAGTCTCGAATCACCATAAATTCTTCTAAATTAACTCTAATTTCACTCAAACAAATGGAATGTTTTGGAATTTTTTTGCAATTTTGTTGAATTGTTTTGAATCTTTATGAAATTATCCTGAATTTGTACACATTCACCTAGAATATTTATAAATTGCATCGAATTCTTTCGTATTCTTCTTAAATAAAAACAAAATAGTCACATTATCAATGTACATTAGTCATTTTTAGTCACTTTTTGTGTTAAAATTAGTCACTGGTAACTTTTTCACATTGCTCAAGTTAAATTAGGATGTGTGTATAAGGTTTAATTTACCACGTTTTTTGATCTTATTTGTCGAATAAATATATCATTCATTTTTATATAGAAATTTTATTTTCAAAGTTCAAGGGCAAGGAAAATGTAACATTTATTTGCATGGTGAAACTGAGAAAAATTCAAGATCTATAATGTAAAACTTTATTTAATCAAGCCAGACGTATAAAATAGTATTTCAATTTTAATTTGACATGCCCAAAAGTAACTTTATTGTTAAATAACAGTAAAAAATTGTGTTTTCACAATAAAATCAAAAGAACCACTTTTTTACCGTTTTGTTGCATTATTTTAATTGAAATAATTATATTTTTTAACCAAATCTCAGCACAAACAATTATTTTTGTTTGTTCTATTAAAAATTTCAGTTTTTTACATCTGAAACATGCAATATAACAAATTTTATTTTAAAACTTGACACTTGAGAGTAACAACTTTCATTTTGTACAATAAGGGTTGGAAATAGTGTAAATAAATTGTTTAAAAAGTTCAGCATTTTCAAGCTTCGAAGATGTCAAAATAACGAAAGTTTATAAATTTTTGGTTTTACTGCAAATTCAAATTCAGTTCCGTTGAATAAGAAAAGTAAGCTTCAACTTAGTCGTACCAAATTTGCAAACCTCATAATAATAATTATTCAGCAATTAATTTTCAAATCGTTATTTTAGAGATTTTAGGATACTAAAAAAATAACTCTAATGTGTCGATTTTGAAGTGGTAATTTTGCATCTATTGTAACAACACTTTGCTTAAAAGACTCTTGATAATAAGTATTTGTATTAGTATTAATTCGAGAGTGTATGCACTTTAAAAAGCTTATAAATGCATCCCCCCATCTTGTACGACGGCTCCCATCCGATTATAACCAAGCCAAGCACTGCTTAACTTTGGCGATCGAACGAAAAACTGTAAACCATTCCATGTGTCCAAATGGACAAAGTTTATTGCAAAAGAACATAAGATATTTTTCGTAGGGAAGTATCAAAATTTGTGGAATTTCACTTTATAGACAATAGGGTGGGTGAAAAATAAAAAAAATCTGGAATTCGAAATCGATACAATACGCGCAACAAAAGTTTCTTCGATTCAAACAAAATTTTTTGGAATTAAAATAAATTTGTACATTGCCATGCGGTCAAGGAAAATTTTATGTAATTTAAAGAAATTTCTTGATTTCCATTTTTTTATTTAAATTAAAGAAATAGTTTGTTGTTCTAACGTAGATATTTTTATCAAAGAAAAGAATATTTAGCTACATTGAACCGAAAATTCATTGAAATCCAAGAAAAAATCATTTATCTTAAGGATTATATTATTTGGCTTAACAAAAGAATTAGATAACTCGAATATATAAAGATGTTATTCATTTTAACTGAAGCATTTATCAAGAATACTAAATTTTGTATTTACAATAAAAAAAGTATGTCGATGAAATTGTATCAATTGTACCTATATCTGATTTTGAAAAAAATCCCAGAAAATATTTCTATTTATAAAACGTTTATAAGCACAAATTCATACAATTCTATTGTGAGAAAGACTGCCCTATGCAATAACGAACTAACGGTATCTGGCAGAGCTTCTAAGTTTTTTTACTGATAATTTTTTCTAAACATTTTTTAATTTGATGAAATAATTTTATGTGTTTAAAATAATTAGATTATATGGATTATTTATTAAATTTTTTCCAGTATTTTATTTAAATGAAAGGAATTTTTTTATTCAAGAAATATTATCTAACAAATAATTTCTTTAATTCAAAGAAAAGGGAAAACGTCATTATTTATAATTTAAAAAATTTTTACCACAAGTTAGAGTAAAAAAATTGAAGCAACGATTTCATAAATTAAAAAAAAACTATTCTTTGGGTGAACGCGGAAAAGTAGCATATTGAGATCCTAAAAAGTATAATTAATTTGAAATTGATAGATGTACAGCTTGGTTACACACACTTGAAAAAGTTTCAAAAGATTTCTTGTTTGCAGAGTTTTTAAATTTTCTTGAGTTTCCATTTTTTTACATTCCTCGAGGTCAAAACAATTTTCAAATTTCTAGCGGATTTTTAACAATGATTCACCTGAAAAGTTTCCACTTGCAAGAATGCATTATGAATAAAAGCGCCAAACTTCAGGAATCGAAATTCGAAATACAGCGAATTTAAAAATTCTTAATTTTGGTTTTTAATTAAATTTTCTTCGTAACTTGTAATGTAAACATTTGTTTGAGCATGTGTGTGCTTTTAAGCACAGAAATATACTAGGAAAAAACGGCAAGACCAAGGAAACGTGATTAGGATTACAGCAAATTTTCAAAAATTGGAATTTGATATATAATCACATTTTTTTTAGTACCTCAAGTCATAAACATAATTTTTTCAAATACCAAAATCAGAATTTTAAGAATTCGCTGCATTTCTAATTTCGGTTCCTGGGTCATTTCAATGTTTTTTCTAGTGTATTTATGTGCTAAAAAAGCCTAACAATACTGACCAAATTTTTTAATTACAAGTTATAAAGATAATTTCATTAAATACCAAAATCAGAATTTTAAAAATTCGCAGTATTTCCAATTTCGTTTTCTGAGTCTTGGCGATTTTGTTCCTAGTGTATTTTTTTCACTAGAAAGTTTTCAAGTACCCGAAAAAATTCGTCTCTTATTTACACCGCTGCGGTGTCAAGAATTATTTTTCAAAAACACTGGTGAATTAAATAGGAATTATGTATTGAAAAATGATTGATTAAAAACCGCAAAAAATTGGGAAGACATTTTTGACCTCCAGAAAAGTACAAAAAAAACTGAAACTTAAGAAAATTAAAAAAATCTGCAAACAAGAAACTTTTTGAACATTTTTTTAGCGCGGGGAACCAAGCTGCATATCTATCTATTCAAAATTAATTATACTTTTTTAGGATGCCAATACGCTACTTTTTGATATTGTATCGATTTCGAATTCCAGAATTTTTATTTTCGACCTTCCCTAAAAAACATATTTAAAATATATCTACTTTTTATTATTGACAAAGAATTTTTCAAAATTGGGATTTCAAAAAAAGAGTATCTTTAAGAATTTCAACGGATTTGTAAACTTTTATACCTTTTCGATAAACTTAATTTGATGATTTGGAAATTTTATCGAAAAATTGTAGATAATTTCAAACGAGTATTAAAATTATTTCAATAATAGATTTAAAAAATTGCCCTAATAGATTCGAGAATAATTTAGAAGATTTGGAGGAAATCAAAAAAATTCATGAGAAAATTAAAAAAGGCCATGACTATGCGTCTATGCGTACCAACATTTTGGAACAAACAGCAACCAACTCAAATTGTTTTCAATATTTCAAATATGTTTGAATTAATACAAAACTATTTCCAAAGATTTTAAAGTCTTTCATAAGATTCAAAGAGTTTTAACCAAAGTTGTTTTGTAAAATGAGAGTTATCATTGTTAGGTCAAAAGATTTACTGGATTGCAAAAGTTATTAAAATAAAACATATTAAGTAAATTAAGCCATTTTTGTTCTAAATTCATAATTATTTCATTCTAATTAATGCAAATTTCGATTTTGTCAAGTCCATCCCCTTTTCCAACTCCCCCATTTTTCGGGACGACCAGACACAGCCTTTTGATGGATAAAAAAAGAGAATAAATAAAAAGAAAGTACAGGCAGGGAGAATCGAACACGCAATCTTCCGGCTACGAAAGCCGTAGCGCTGCTGCCTAAGCTACCGACCGTTCATAAATTTGTTTTGCCAAATTCTGAATAGTTTGTTGCAAATATTTCGAAATCGATTTTCTCGAAAAGAGCGCAAAAAGCGCATACAGCTTTATTATGAACTAATTTTGAAATAAAAATCGTCAACCAATTTATTCCAATTACATCAACTAAATCAATTATTTTATAAATAAAAGGATAAATCAGCTTACTTTGAAGGTAAATCTGTTTGTACAGCGTATTCGAGCATAGTACGAGATCCCAAAAAAGCATAAGGCCAGAAATAAGCACGAGTGACATTTCTTACTCCATCTCCAATACTTTGAACGTATTCAAGCTTATTGAATAATTGTGTTGCTATTGTATCATCCATAGTAGTGTGATTAAACCATACTTCCCACCCATCATGATCTGAAATACTAAAAGACAATTAGATTTTCTCATTGAATTAGTTTATTTGTGGCAATAAAAACAAATTTGAAACAAAAAAATCCAAAAATTTCTACACTGCCGGCGCCGGCAAGATTGCTCAGTGCCGGCTGTTTCACGTGAAACAGCTGTATTCGAAAAATTGTGTGGAAATTGAAAAACTTTTTTTTATAATACATTCTTGACAATTTTTAAGATTTTAAATTTTAATGATTTGAAATTTTGATTTTATTAAACTTAAACCACTTTTAAATCTAATTTTGTATAAGTGTGGACTTCTTTTCAATGTCAATGAACGCATTCCATTAACAAGGTTTTATTTTGAATATGGATTGTCACGTTTTTCCAATATTGCATATTCATTACAATAGCTGTCCATTTGTATTGATCAAAAACCCCTGGACGTTTTCAATTGCTATTTGCATAGAATTTTTATCTTTTGAATAGGAATTACTTTTATATAAAATTTGATTCTACTTGGAGGGTTTCAAATTTATATTATAACACATTTTGAAAAGCTTCGCAATTTTTATTTTCCATATATTTAAAAAAAAATCGATAGCCACTACATTTTAGTGCTTCAAATATTTCTTTCGTTCTACTTTATACTTTTTGAAATTGTGATTGTTTTCATTTTTTAATAACTTTTCAAATGCTAGCATAAATTTGTAATAAATTGAATGCATTAGAATTGTTTCCAATTTTTTGATTAGGTACAAACTATTCATTCAAATTTGAATGCAGACGTATTTTAAAATTTCTTAATTTATTTTTTCAAATATGTATTAGGTATAACTATAAATTTGATAGTAGTATTCTTTTAGAGAGGTTTATGAGAGAAACTTAAAATTAACAAGGTGCGGAAGAATAAGATCGTGCAATAAAAAATGTGTTTCATCAAAGCACTACGAAAATAATTTCCAAATATTTTTACCTAAAGTTCCAATTCGATATCTGTAGTCTGAAAACTGACTAGCACTTTCCAATAGAGGAGGATAAACTGGTAGAGCGATAAAGGCAATGATAGAACCTGTGTAGCTGGCTGTTATAATTATCGTAAAGACCCAATAAATACCTGAAATTATAAGGTGTATATTTAAGCTATAAAAATAAATCTGTCAACACTTTTACACTAATATAGAGTAGACATATACATATAGAAGAAAAAATACAAATTGTTATCGAAACCCTGATTAGGTATTTCATGTTGTGACGTCAGCTGTCAAGATGTCTGCACGCCGAGGGCCATACAATAATACCAGTTGCATGGGATAAAACTTTATTTCTTGACTTACTTAGAAAATCATTATTTTAAAATCTAAGTTTGTGTGTACATTTTTATTTTTATTTTTAAAAATCTATTCAATTGAACAATAAAATCCTTACAAATTTTGTTCATCCATTTTATTATCTAATTGAATAGCTTTTGGAAAATAAAAAATAATGTCCAAATATACTTATGTTTAGAAATACTTATTCTCTAAGTTATTAAAAAAATTAAGTTTTATCGGATGAAATTTTCATTATTGTTTGGCCCTCGACGTGCTGACATCTTGGATTCCCCCCACTCAACCTGAAATACCTAATTGGTTGCGACACTGTGTGAAATTATAAATATGATTTTTGGTGGCTATTTTCAGTTCATTCTTTTCAAATTTTCGGAACTGTTATCAATCACAATTTTCAAATGAGGAATTTTAATTCTAAACATTTATTTCTAAAATAGAAAATTCAAATTGTGAATGATTCTTTAACAATGTTTTTAACTTTTTGTCCACATGTTTAAAAAATGACAAAATGATTCTATTCATAGCCCCTTGAAAATATTAATTAAGGTTGTATCTATTTATCTATTAACGACGATTTCGAATTTTCTGCAACATCGATTTAGTGAAGACAAATTTTCAAAAAAGTAACTTTATTTCAGCATTAAATTCATTTTCTATTGTTTCTTAACATTATTGATAAAAGAGATAATTTTGATTAAAAAGCAGCACCAACAATAAGATTTCTGGGGAAATATTCGGAGAAAACAGGAAAGGATATCTTAATCTTTTTATTGATTTCATAAAATTTCGAAAAAGAATATACATTCAAAGAAAAATGTAGATTTTTGAAAATTGAGAAATAAAATTTGGAAGCTTTTTAGAGATTTTTGGAACGTTTCAAAATAATAAAACAAGTTTATCAAGATTTCTGAGAAAATTTTTAATGATTTTGTATTTTGGAAAATTAATTTCGAGAAAATATTTAAAAACATATAAAAACATTTCAGAAGATTTGAAAAATTCTCAACAAATAATTTGGGAGATTTTATTACAATTTTTTTAATTTCGCAGGATTGAAAAATTAAAACAAATGTGAATAATTGTAAAACATATTTACAATTTGTTAGCAATCCTGAAAAGATTGAAAAATAATATGAAATTTGAAAAGATTTTATAAAATTTAAAACAAAATGTAAATTTTTTAATATTTTTTTCTTCCTTGACTGAAAAATCTTTTTGATCGAAATTTCAATTATTTTGTCCAAAATGAACTTTTTAAATGAAATTTTGATTTAACCTGATTTAACATATCAGAAATCTTCAAAAATATTTTTCTACTTTCTCAAGAATATATTATATTTATATAACCTTAAAAAGAATTAAGCAAGAAAAAATATTTATTCAAAGTTTGTGCTTTGTCTTAAAAATTATGTTTCCCTTGAAATTGAAAAAAACACACGCAATTCATGCTGTTAGTTTAATTCAATGGTGAAATATAAAAAGTTGGAATTATTCAATTAGAATTTTGTTTTGGTTAAGAGTATTTCAGAATAACATACACATTTTTTTCTATAGAATATAATCACAATAAGTATACAAATAATAATAAGCGAGATGAAGACCTATGTCCTTATTAAAAATGTCAATTTTTTTTATTTTAATGATAAATATTTAATTAGAGTTATTAACAATACTTTTTAATGTCGAATTGATAATTAGATCTGATTTTAAAGCCTTTAAAAATATAAATTTAGATTGATTTTGTTTTTATTTCCAATATAATTAATAAATGAAGTAACTTTAAGATTATTTAAAATTATTTTGAAATTAAAAAATAATGGGAATATCGATTATTTTCCTTCTTATAACTAATTTCACTCGCAATGAAAATATATTTTGTGTTACTGGATGAAAATAGTATCCAAATAAATTGTATTAATTTAAAGTATATTTCTGCGTGAGAATAACTTAACAATAAAATGTTCGACAGGTAAGAATTATATGTTTTTTAAATATTTTCTTCATAAGCTCATCTTTAAAATATGTTTCTTCTAATGATAAACCCATATTACCGATTGACACCGAATAGTTGTACAATCTTTTTCGAGCTTCTAAAGTAGCCATTGTACTCAAATAAATACTCTTTAAATATAATTAATTTTTCATATCTTGAAGTATATTCAATAATCTTCATTTATTATTAATCAATTTAAATTTGGAAATTGAGCTCTTAAGCCGTGGAATTAATAAAAAAAAATTTGTTACCAGATGACATAAAACTGAAAAGTGATTATAGCTCTGAAACTATAATTGAAAATGAGAATAAAGCTTTATTTTGTAATTTAGCAATTACTTCTGACAAAGTACGTGTATTTAACAAATATATCTTAAGCTTTTTCAAGATATAAAGCCATAATTTTGAAAAAAAGGTAGTTACGAATACATTACCGGATGTAATTTACTCAAATTTAATCGAATTTATTTTGATACCTAGTAAGCTAAAAATAATTGGGATATACGGTATTGTGAAAAAAAATACTAGGCTTAATAAAACTCTGTAATTAAACAATTATTCCTCTAAACCCAAGCGCAGAATACTCCAGGGTAATGATACTGTCAACTTGTTGATTTTCACATAAACTGAATGTAGCATTTCTCATGATAATAAAATGATCCAAAATAGCAATAAAAAATTATTGTGGCCATTTAGCTCTGACAACTGCTACATATTTTAATGAATAGCATTCGAGATTAGTGTAAGAGCTATAGTAGATAGTAGCGCTTTACGATCATTGATGTCGTTTTGATCGTTTAGTGGCATAAAAGCAGGGATATAAACCAACGAATACATTAATTTTGCAACAACGACTTTCACGCTATACCCACCAATGAGAATTGACGCCGAGTTTTTCCCTAGGCCGCTACTCAACAATGGACTTTTCACTGAAAACGAGTTAGTGAATGTGCTAAACACGAACCAGAACATATGGTTTAATCTCTCTGGGCGCTTAATCAACGACGCTAGAGAGTAATGACTATTCAGTGTCATTGGGATAATAGCAATAAAATAAACCGCAGAGAGAAGTAGCCAAACTGATTCCTGAAATGGTCCCATTACAGCCTTATATCTGGAAAAGGGTGAAAAAATTAATTAATTATGTCTAATTTGAACAGAAAAATGCAAATTTTATTCGCTTGATTTATTATTGGTCTTTAGTAGACATCTGAACGTGTTGTGTTACATATTTGTTATTTTGTCTTGCGATTGCTGAATATGCATAAACTTGATACTAAATGCTTGTTCCAATAAAACATGGTTACGTTAATGGGGCACTCAAGTGCTTTATTGCTCCATCTGTTCAATAATTTCACCTATGGTCTACATAAATGTGCGTATGCACATAAAGTAAAACACGTTTAAATGGAGAATTGTAAGAGTATCGGATAATATTTCACTTTCTTGACGATAACCGTATATTCAGTCAGAGAAAAAGATTTCTTGGAAGAAAAGCATCGTCCTATTGTCTGTTTTGTTTTGAACCACACGAATATATTTTTTACATAGACCGAATTATTTGGCTGCAAGATTAGGTAAAAATAATTGCATAAAGATAATTTTTGCTGCGAAAAGATTCCCATTGAAACAAGTAAAAATCCTCTTAATCTTAAATTTAAGAGGAAATTCCATTTACGTCAAGAAACATCCTTTTGTCACAAGAGGACATTTTCTCTACGTGTTATAGGGAATTGACATTAGTAATTAATTGAAGATTTTTATTAAGAAGGCATTTTGAAGTTAATGATAATTAGCAGTGTTTGGAAGTAAAAGCGTAATACTCGACAAGCGACTTTTTTAGCAGCGGTAACAATATTTTAAGTATATCTGTTTTAAAAACTGTTGTTCAAATATATAACAAATTGTATGGAAAGTCGTGATACACTCAATTTATTATCTGGAATCCATGTTTTTTAAGATATTGAAGTTCAGTACACTTGTATGAAAATTTCCGATTTATTGATTCTTATCAACTATTTGAGACCGATTTCATATGAAAACCGTGGTGATGTCACGGAATTGCTTCGGGCTCAAATATATTGTGTCCCTATGGGTAAAATATGTGATACGTACCTTTTGTTTTTCACCAAGAAACTTTTTTCATGAACTTACGACTAATTGAATATTTATGTCAATTATAAAAAAATTTGCAAAACTTTTATTCACAAAGTTGTATCTTGAGAACAAATTGACATAAATTGATTTTCATTCTAACAGCTTCCTGCGCCATCTACACTCTTTGAAATTCTTTCATGAAACTTTAAAATTTATGAAAATTACCGAAGTGGTGTGACATTTTCGAAAAATTGAAAAACTGAATTTTTTCAAAAAGGCCAGCTTTGATTTTTTTAGATTCATAGTATTATGAGGAAGATCTCCTGGTAGCTTTATCCTTCATATATATAACTTATTTTTTATCATAGAAAATACTTTTTTCAAAATGTCAATTCTTTGTTTAAACATTCATTGTTTCATGTCTTACACAAGCTCAAGTCATGTGTATTTCAAAAATTCAAAAATATCAGATATTTTGGATGTAAAATTTAAAAAAAATGGTAAACATATGCTTTCGGTGTTCTGCTTTGATTAATTTTGTGTCTTACTTTACTCAGTCACAGCAACACTATACTCGAAGGAGAAGAAGCAGAAAAAAACTGAAAAATGAATACAAGTAAAGAAGCAAAATTAATCAAAACGGATTGGCAAAATCATAATTTCATCAATTTTCTTTCTCTATAGTAAGTTTATATAAACATCCCCTAAACACATCTTAAATTTACGAAATTTGTAATAGAATTTTCTGAACATTTTTACAATTTTCCTAAATTTATCATAGTAAATCTGGGACCGCAAACATTTATTAATGAAATTGAAATATTCCGAAAGGGGGCGTTCAAAAAATACGTAACGCTCTTATATGACCATTCTTTATCCCCCCCCCATGCGTAAAGCTTTTTCTATAGTAATAATATGTAGCTTTTAGATTTTCGTAACACGTGAGGTGACCCCCCCCCCCCAAGGCGTTACGTTTTTTTGCGGCCTCAAAGTAAAAGTTCACGAAACCAGAAAAAGAAATGCTAAATTGAAGAAATTATTAAATTCCCGAAATTACATAATTAACGAATTTTCGAATTTCCGAGGTTAAAAAATTCTCAAAACTACAACATTTTTGAAATTTCAAACTACCGAATTATGTACATATATATATATATATATATAATATTTTTATTGGTTAAAATAATGGTTTATATTAAAGGTGTACGTGAACAGACTGAACAGTTTAAAAATTTTGAAGAGCTCTTTGAAATATAAATATATGTAGTATACACGATATAAATAAAATGTTATTCTAACAGATACAAAATATTAGAGTTCATTGTTTCCTCAATTTGAAATTTAAAAAATTTCCTTTTTCGGAAAATACCTAGTTTTGTAATTATATTTTCGGTACTTTTTAAACATTCAGGATTTTTATTTTCTGAAACTGCTTTATAAAAATAAAATCAATTTCTCATACACGGTTTTAGCTGATTTGAGGCATAAAAACAAAAATGTTTATAAAAATAATTTATATTTTGAAAAAATTATTTTATAATTTGAATAAAATAAGTTTTTCTATATTAAAAAAATATATTAGAGAGGGCGAAACTCATAGAATAACTTCCTCACATTACGATGAACCTTTACAAATTAAAGAAAGGAAAGTTAGCCTTTTTGAGAACATTCACTTTTTAGTTTTTTGGAAAAATGTATGCCATTTTGAACATTTTTATGATTTTATCATTTTTGTAATAATTTCAAAGACTGTATATTGCACTATAAGCTGCCGCAGATAAAATTATATTATGTCAATTTGTTCGCAATATGCAACTTTTTCGAGAAGCTCTTTGTTAATTTTATCATAATTCACTTAAATATACAAGTAGCATGAAAAAAAAATGTTCATAAAATACAAAAGATACGGTTCTCACATTTTACCCAGAAAAATAATATATTGCAGCTCATAACGATTCCAAGACATCATCAGGCTTAAACTGACCGATTTGATATGAAATAGGTCTTTAGGTTTCAGATAAAAATTGATGGAATTGAAAATTAACCAGACCTTCTTTAAATTAAAAACTAACGGCACTGATGATTATTGACTTGAACTAATACATAAATTATTTAAGAAAAAAATTAAAACAAAGATGTCTAAATGATTTGAATAATTTTTAAGAAGTTATGAAATATTACTTGGGTAAAGCGGTGGATGTCAGAGATATGAAAGATGCACAATCTTCCACGTGAGCGAATGGAGCATCAAAATGCGATAGTAGATCTGCTGTTTGATAAATTCCACCCACCGCAGCAGGGGCATCAGCTTTAGAAATGTCGTTTGTTACAGCCTCAGTTTCACTGCAACGAACATTTTCTGGCATAAAGCAAATAAAAACAATCATCTTAGTTCATTCAAAAATTGAGGGTCATTGAAACATTCTACAAAAAGTGAAATACAATTTTAAAATTCCTTCAGAACATCTGTGGGAAGACATAAATATTATTTAAATGAAGATCCGTAGTAGCAAATCGCCGTTAAGTAAAGAAAAAGCGAAAATCCTTTTCCAAAGAACGCTAGTTATCGTACAGGTATTAGATGTCTAAACCAATTCTTCGCAGACTTGCATCAAACCTTTTAGAATCAACAGAAATTCGCACAAAAATACTTTTGCGCATATATTTATTGTTTTGTATATTTGGTAAACTGCATTTTGCAGATTCAGAAAACGCCAAAAATTTATCATTTTTAGTAATTAGACATGCCTACAGCTTGTTCTATTCAACCCATTTGTATACAAATTTTAAGATAAACCAGTTGGATGAAATTCTTCATCTTTTTTTTCAGGAATTGTTGATTCATTGATTTCTTCTAAATGTAGTAACTTTAAAAAAACATCTCAACTTTTTACTAATGCGATACACCTTTTTATAAATTTTTTATAAAGAACAATCGAATTTTTAGTAATTATACACACCTCAATACTACTCTAGTCAACCAATTAGTATGAAAATTTTAAGATTAGTCTATTGGATGGAATGCTTCATCCGTTTTTCAGAAATTCTTCATCAGTTGATTGTTTTTCGAATTTTAGTCCTTTTTATGAACAAAAATTAATTTTTTAGTAATGACACACATCTATAGCCTACACTATTCAGCCGACTGGTGCACAAATTAAAAGATAAATCCGCTGGATAGAATTCTTTACCTGCTTTTGATGAATTTTTTATTAGTTTATCATTTTTCAATATTTAGTCCTTTTTATGAAGAACAATCCACTTTTAGGAAATCACATACATACCTAAAGCCTACTCTAATTAACCGATTGGAACACGAATTTTAAGATAAGTCCATTGGATGAAATTCTTTATCTGTCCTTCATGAATTTTTGATTCGTTGATTAATTTTCGAGTTGTAGTGCTTTTTATGAAGAACAACCCATTGTTTAGTAATGACACACACCTAAATCCTACTCTAGTCAACCAATTGGTATGCGAATTTCAAGATAAGTCTATTGGATGGAATTATTCATCTGTTTATGGTAAATTTAGATTCGTTGATTATTTTTCGAGTTTTAGTGCTTTTTATGAAGAAAAATCCATTTAGTAATTTAGTCATTACCATTTGAAGATAAGCCTGTTGGATGGAATTCTTGATCAGTTTTACAGAAATTTTTGATCGGTTGATTATTTTTCGAGTTTTAGGGCTTTTCATAAAGAACAATCAATTTTTTAGTAATTACACACACCTAAAGCCTGCATTAGTTAACCGTTTTTCACATACTTTTTAAGATAAGTCTATTAAAGGGAATTCTTCATTTGTTTCTTCAGAGATTTTTGATCAGTTGATTATTTGTCAAATTTTAGTCCTTTTTATCAAAAACATCAATTTTTTAGTAATCAAACATATCTACGGCTTACACTATTCAATCGACTGGTACAATCATTTTCAGATAAGTTCGTTGAATGAAATTCTTTATTCGTTGTTCAGAATTTTTTTATCACGTAATTATTTTTCGAGTTTTAGTAATTTTTATGAAAAAATCCATTTTTTAGTAATTAAACGCACCTACGGCTTACGCCATTCAATTAATTGGTAGACAAATTTTAAGATAAGTCCGCTGGATGGGATTCTTAATCTGTTTATGGGAAATTTTTATTCGTTAATTATTTTTCGAGTTTCAGTATTTTTTATGATGAAAAATCAACTTTTTAGTAATAAAACGTACCTACAGTCTACACTATTCAACCGATTCGTAAACAAATTTCAAGATAAGTCGGTATAAATCTGACTGACAGATTTTTTTCTAAATTTTAATCTAATTAAGGGCTTCTAGAATTTGGAACATCTCTATAGGGAATAGTCATCATGCTGTTGATGATGCAGCAAATATTTTTAAATCTTCTTTCTTGCCCTTTCTATTTTCTGTATATGAAATACTAACAAATGTTTACCTAGATTAATAATTATATTTTGAATTATATGTAATATAAATTTCAGTACAAATTTCATACATTATATTGTGTTGAGTATTAAATATTTCTCCAACTTTAGGGCCAATAATTAATTTGATAAAAAAATTGTATTAACAAAGAAGTGAAATCTTACCAAAAATATCTGCGAAGCAAAAAATTCCGTCAAGTAAAAATGTATACGTACAATCAACTTAGTTCATCAAATCAAACTTTGCCAAGTTATTTCAAATGAAATCTTAATTTTTCAACTTATTAAATCGAAAAAATTACAGAAACTTTGAGAATTTACTGAAAAGGAAAAAAAACAATCTTGGCGAGATTATTATAAGAAAAAAAAAATGTCGCCAAGATTTCCTTTTCAATAAGTTCTCAAAGTCTCTGTAATTTGTTCAATTTAGTAAATTAAAAATTCTAGATATCTTTTAGAATTACTTTTTGCATCGCAGATGGTTTAGGTGATTTTTTTATTTTTATTATATTTCTTAAATTTATTTACAGTCTACACAATTTTAATATACTAAATAGGTTCGATTGTTAGTTAAACTAAACAAATATACATCAATATTAGAATGGTTCATAAAAGAATATTCAAATTTACAAAAGAAAAAAAAGTATTACATTTGTATTTTTGTTTTAAATATCTGTTTCTATATTTAGAAAATACTCTCATTCACTAAAGGATATAAAAAATGATCTTCTAAACCACAATCTTAAGGAAATTTACCTGTACATTGACGACAGAGGATCTCGAAATTCCGCAATGAAATGTAGATTACTGCCCAATAATCGTAAAACTTCAATGTCGATTCCATCCCATGCTGTATTATCAGTTCCCGGAATTTTTCTGAAAAATATGTATAAATGAATATGCAAATAAATGCAAACCTAATATGCAAATTTTAACACATAAATTTTTTTTATTTCTAACAATTTTGTGCGTATGAATAACATTGTGAGAAAAATACAAGAGGGCACTTCAGTCAGCATACATAACACTATAAACTTTTATAATGACAATAAACTCTTTGAAATTTCCTTTTTAAAATATGACGAAACAATGCTCATAAATGATTAAAATTGATTACCTTCGCATTGTGAAGGGAGGTTTGTGTGCCGTCGAAACAAGTAAACGATGACCTTTGAATCCTTTGCTCAACTTCTCTGGAAACAAATTATTTTGCGGTTGAGTCAGGGAATTAGATATCCAAGATGTTAGCAAAATTGGTTCACTTGCGCCACTTCCATCAGCATAAAGTTTATGTGTATAGAGCAAATAAGAGTCGACCTGAAAATATCAAACAAGAAACAAAAAAATAAAAAGACAATTGAAAAACAGTCTGTCTGCATTATAAAATTTTATACGATACATAAAAAAGCATTAACAATCTTTTAAACGAAACAATTGTTTTTTTTTATCTGAAATAAACGGTAGAAATATGTGTGATACGGTCTACCTTTATAAATTTTTCAACAAAGGAATTGAAAAAATATTTGTTACATCAAAAAATAATTTGTGGTTATCTTTCCCAAATTTAATTAAAAATACGAAGTGTCTAAGTTAGGATGCCTCGTGAAATCTTTTTTCAGATTTTCCAAAATCTTGACTCTTATTTTATATTTAATTAGTAAAAATAGATTTTTGATCTAACAACTAACATATAACGAACTTATATGAATATATATAAAAAAAAAGAAAATTGAAAAAGATGACAAAACATTCAAGATGATTTCCTAAATTTTTTAAAAAGAATCTAGAAGATTTTAAAGTAAAATTTTTTAATTTTGCATGGTTACAAAATTTTAGAAAAAATTTGAGTAAGTTTAAAAGATATTTAGATGTTTTGAAAAGATTAAAAAATAATGTTGAACTTGAGAATATTCAAACAAATTTTAAAAATAGATTGTTGAAGATTTTGATCAAAAAGTGTAGAAGCTTTATAAGAATTTTGAAAGGTGAATAAGAAATTAGAATAACAGTAAGAATAGAATGAGAAGACTTTCTTAAGATTCCTGAGAAAATTTAAAATTATTTTTTACTTCTAAGAATTAATTTTAA
Organism: Andricus grossulariae; assembly: GCA_011634705.1. Taxonomy (NCBI): domain Eukaryota; kingdom Metazoa; phylum Arthropoda; class Insecta; order Hymenoptera; family Cynipidae; genus Andricus; species Andricus grossulariae. The sequence continues at coordinate 23,933 of JAABKJ010002709.1, forward strand.
GAGATTATTCAAAAAGATTTTTACACATTTCTGAAAAATTACAAAATTTGCAAAAAAGAATCTGGGAGATATTGAGGTTTTTGTTTAATTTTGAAAGATTTAAAAAAAATTTTGGGAAAAACTCGAATTATTTTAAAAGATATTTAGAAGTATTGACAAAATTTCAATAATAATTTAAGCTTTGAAAAGTTTCTGAAAATTTTTAAATAAATATGTAGATTTTTTAAGACTTTGAAATAAAACTTTAAAAATTGTTCACATAAAAAAAAAACAATTTTCTTAAGATTCCTGGGAAAATTGTAAACGATTTAAAAATAGTTATTTTATTGATTTAAAAAGATTTTTTTTTAATTTCAAAAGATTTGAAAAATGATCAAAAAATTATCTGGAAGGTTTAAAGGCAATTTTTTAAACTTTGAATGACTCGAAAACAAGACTTTATAGATTTTGTAATTTCAAGAACAAACTTTTTTTTAATTGTAGTGCAAGAATTGCTTTAATTTTTTCAAATAGCAAAGATTGTTGTCAGTAAGGTCAAGAATATTTCCTAAAATTTTTGTGATTTAAAAAAATTGATTATGAATTTGACCTCTTGATCTCAAATTTATCATCAAATCACAACTTTAAGTGTGTTAATACATGTTAATTCCTGCATCGTATAAGATGGTATGATTAAAATTGTAGAAATGAAAAGTTAAATCTTTAACAAGTTGAATCATTTTCAATGAACTTCGAAAGAATTTCGAGCATTTTCTGATTAAAAACAAGAAATTTCCGATTCAGGATTTTAGAAAACCTTCAGAAAAAGGATTTCATAAGGCACCCTACTGGAAAGAAATTACGTTATGTTGTGAGTCTGATATTCTAACTAAGTTATAACAAAAAGCCATTTCTAAATTTTCACCTTGAAATTTCGGTGAAAATTCCTTGTTACTGACAAAATAAGTTTTTAAACTACAAAAAAATGTTTATGAGTGAGTTAAAGAAATGCTTCTCGAAGAACAAAAATAAATTAGAAAGATTTTATAGTGGCTTTTAACGAAATTAGGGTATAAAAATACCAATTACCAATAATGATAACTGGAAGAATTTCATCTTCAAAAAGTACCCTCAAAAATTGATTCTCTTACTCTACATACGTTTTCCTTAATCCTGAATTTCTCAAAATAAATCGCAGAATATTCCAATTTTCAAATCCAACATTTTGTAAATATTTAACTTCCAGCAACAAAGAAAACATTCCAATGCAAAAGAATGATATAAATAAAAATCTATGTAAAAGGTCAACAGAAGACAGGGTCCTCCCATTCCATGTTGTGAAACCAAAAGTACTTACACCTGCTCTCCGACTTATGGCTTGAGTTAAGATTAAAAGATGGGCATAAAATCTTGACAACTGGCTCTTCAAGAAGTCCCTGATGGTCCAGGATGTATCTGCAGTAATTAAAACTATCTTGCTCCGCAAATCAGGTTTCATTAAGTGTTTTATAGAATCGACTTTTTCCACAAAAATAATATAATTATAGATCTTGTCTCTTAAACGTGCCCTTGATTTTTCTGAGAATGAAAAATCGAATCTCTCCTGCACAAAGGACGAGGAAAAGTTTTCCAAGAAACACTTGAATTCAATTGGCTTATGTTTTTCAAATTTCGAGTCGTAAATTACAACGATAGGATGTTCTTCGAAGTAATTCTGTTTTATGTAAAGCAATAATTTCACGAGACTGGTGGTTTTAGATTCAACTTTTTCCAACCCGTCACTATTTTTTAGTTGCATTAAGAATGGTGTCGAAAATGATTCCATGAATAAAAAGGGTAAGATGATTGTGATTAGTTTCATGATTTCTTTTTGCTGTCTAAAAGTAGACTGAAGGAAGTTCGAACGATCAATGCTCGTGGATTGATTACTTGACAAATACGGATCAAGACGAGGGAGACATTTCATATTTATTGATCATTAATGTATAATAAAGTGATTTGTAATTAAGTCGCTCGCATCACATGTCCTAGTTTCACTAGAAACTCAAAAAGAGAAAAAAAATTAGATTAAATGAAATTATTATTATTTAGAAGAGCAATTGCAATTAAAAAAAAAAAGAATAACCTTGATGTATGTTGAAATAAGGATTTAATACTGGAAACAACATTTAAATCTAAAATATATACGTTTAAATAAAATGTATATTTAATTCCTGCACCTAATTTCATTAACTTAAAGTTTAACGAAATATGACGGTAACAAAAGTAAGACTTGTTCTCTGTTCCCATATAAAACACATATAAATAATTATTGATTGGCACTAAGATTAATATCTTATTTCATGTGCATGTCAAGCAGCGTAATTTTATATTCATCTAGTACACGTAACGTTAAAAACTGAACATATATATATCTATATATACATTTTTTATCCATTACCATAAAAATATCTCAATGACAGCGATATGAAAATAAATATAAAAAGTATGGAAGAAGCAATAGTTTCAATTTCAATACAAAATTAGATCATAGGATTAAGCTTAATCGAGTATTCATTAGGTCTTCCAAAGCCAATCAACATGTAATGCAAAAACAGAATCTAGCCACAAAATTCTACATAATAATGAGGTATTGGCCTATATGTATTGTTTCGTCTTCGATAATTATTGGTTGGTATTATCGAAAGATAGGTTTTTTGGGCAATCAAGACATATGGCTTATACCTTATGCAATAAGCATATCTTTATTTCAATTATATCCGTTATTTAGCCAGTACAAAATATATTACTTTCAAAAATATCCCTAAAACCGTAGTGATATATTCTAGGTTATTTAGTAATTCAGGATTGCCTCCTTTTAAATTTAAAGATTGCAGATCGTTATTTTTCAAGAGAATGCAGCTATTCACTCAAAACTTAGAACGGATGGACGAAGTCTTTGAACGTTTGGGACTGAAGAAGAATTATTATAAGAGTTTGAAAGTAATTTTGTTCAGAGTATTGGTATTAATTATAGTAGAGGTTTCATTATTCATTCAAAATGTGTATTTACTACTACTTGCGCTAAACAAACCAAAATTTATACAAACCATCGTGTGCAGTTGTATTTCCTTTTGGCCAACTTTAACGTGTATTTTGGTGGACGTTACTTTCGGAATTGCTCTTCAGTACGTACTGTTAAACTTTGCAATAAATCTTGTAATCAATAAACTGTAATGACAATTTATTATGAATTCGAAAATGCAGCTGTATTGAAGAAAGATTAAAAAATATTAACCACCACACAATAATAATTTAATCCTGCAATTCGATGGATTTCTTACAAATTTTCAGACAAGTGCGTTTAGAACTTTGCAAACTAGCACGAGAAGTAAACAAAATTTTTGGAGTACATATGACTTTGCATATGACGCTCGATT
>JAABKJ010002710.1:0-27327 GCA_011634705.1 Andricus grossulariae
CTACCCTTCACCTATATACCCATCCACACATCACTACTTTCCAACCGAGCAATTCACGCCTACCCCGAAAGGGAAGCTGCTTAATGATATAATAATAATAATAATAAAGTAACACGTGGACTCGCTAAATACAATAACGCGACACGCGGGGACCGGATGACTGGACTGGAGGTTCATGTCTTGGCCGCGTGGAGCGCTATATCACTGGTTGAATCTATCCTTCGGCATCACTGGTATATTCAGTAACGCTGTTTTAGTTGAGTCACTTACTGGTTCACCGAGTTAAAGTCGGAAAATCACTGGTTCATCAGTGATAATTCAAAATACTGATTCAACCAATGACAATTTCACTGGGCTTATACGTTCATTACATTTAAACTGCGGAAATAGACACCATTTGCTATGCTTAATATAAACATTTTTAGATTTGCTATCCAAAAAACATAATTATTGTTGGTAAATGATAAATATATGAATAATGTTAGTAATTTGTCAAATGTAAAGAGTGGCGACCCTTGGGGATCGTAGGGTGGCCTTGGAAGAATGGGGATTTTAAGTGGGATGATCGAAATGAATTTGTTTCTTTTTAGTAAAATTAATGATCTTTTTATATATCTCAAGTTAAAATATAAAACCAAATAAAAATTTGTTACGCAACAACCCTATTCCTTCAATATTTTAGAGAGTTTTGAAAAGATAAAAATTTCAAGAAATCTAAACCAATAGATAGAAAGTTCACCTTTTTGGTAAAAAATTTAATTGTTTGATCAAAGATTAATTTTTTTGGTTGAGGACTCAACTGTTTTGTCAAAAATTCGTTTTTATGCTTGAAAATTCATTTTTTAACTTAAAAATTAAGCATTCCCTTTTTGGTTAATAATGGATATTTTTTAGTTGAAAATTTATATATTTTGTTAAAAGTTAGTTTTTTTATAGCAAATTAAGTTTCTTCTTTAAAAATATATTTCGTTAGTGAAAGATTCAATTACTTTGTTGAAAATGATTTTTTTCAAGTTCATATTTTCAGATTAAAAATTCAGCTATTTTGTTAAAAATGTGTCTTTTTAGATGAATTCAACTATTTTTTACTTTAAATAAAAAGTTGGTTTCAGTCAGTTAGTAAGAAGTTGAACCACTTTGTTAAATTTTTTTTATGCAGATTCATCGCTTCAGTTGAAAATTCATCTCTTTTGTTGAAAGTGTAACTATTTTGATAAAAATTCATTTTTTCGATAGAAAATTTATCATGGTCAGCAGTAGTTGACCGAAGGTGAGAAAAAAAACTACCAGACCATACTTACGAAAATTATTACGATTCGTTCGCTCTAAATTACTTACAACTCAACTGCTTGGTTCAAAATTAAATCTTTTGTTAAAAATTTATATTTTTAGGTTGAAAAAAGGAGTATTCTGTAGATAATTCGTCTTTTTTGGTAAAAATTTCATCTCTTTAGGTAAAAATACAACTGGATGAAAAATAATCTTTTTGGTTATAGAATCAACTTTTCGTTAAATTTGTCTTTTTTTTAAATAAATAAAAATTTGAAAAGATTTATAAAATATTGAAACAAGATTTAGAAGCGTTTTAAGAATTTTGGAATGTTTTAGAGAATTTAAATGTTTCTTCGAGATTAATGGGAAAATTTCATATGTTTTTTTATTTTAAAAAATAAATTCTAAAAGAACGTTGAGAAAAGTTTTGAAATATTTTAAATGATTGCCTAAAATTTCATAAAATAATACAGAAGATTCTGAAGCGAAATTTTGCAATTTTGCATAATTACAGAATTTTAGAAAAAATTCGAGGGTGTCTAAGAGATATTTAGAAGATTTGAAAAGATTAAAAAATAATTGAAAACTAATAAAGTTTTCAAACGGTTTAAAAAAAATGTAGATTTTTGAAGATTTCGAACAAAAAACTTAAATAAATTTGTTAATTTCTTTGGTATGAGCAAATCATTTAACTTCGATATTCTTCAATGAAAAATAAAATTGTTCAATTTTGAACGCTCTGAATTAGAAATAATATAATTTAAAATCCTTTCTAATGAAAGTGTCTAATTTTCAAAATTTGAGTCTGAAATCTTTCAATTTTGAGAGGTTCTAATATAGAATGTCTCAATTTCAAATTATTTAATTTTAAACGCTTCTACTCAAAAATGACAAAAGTTCAATTCCTTTTCATTCAATTCGAAATATTGTTTTTTTTTCAAATTTGACATAACTTAAAATTGTTTGATACCAAACGATTTCTAATATGAACTTTTATTATATATTTATTAATTTCAAACGCTTTTAATTTAAATTATTAATCATTAATTCAAATATTTGAAAAATTCTCAGTAATTAACATTTTGTTCAATAATCGATATCCATGAACGTGAGCGTGTGCTTGGTTCATGTGCAACTACTGCTACTTGTTTTAATATTTAATTTAACACGAGTACAACCTGCTAGCTTTTAACTCGCAATCGTTTTTTGAAAGTTAAGATGAAATTCCTTGCTGAGCCGAACTCCTAGGATTTTAATGAAAGTTTTTTTGGAAAAACTGAAGGAATTCAGTCAATAAAAATTCTTTCAAATGGTTTGAAAACTTCTAAATGAACCGAGAAAGGAATCCTAAAAATTCTCTCTGGCTTCCTGTTATTTACAATCACGAAAAAAACTTGAGTAAGCCGGGGTATTTGAAACTAACAAAACCGGTCAGAGAAACTGATATTATATTTCCTTAGGTTACCTGGGGCTTACAAACTTAGAAACGAAAATGTGGCGCTGTCAAGGCGGTCTATTATGGTTCTGAGAAGAAGATAGTAGAATATTGTCTAGGTGATGAGTAAAAATTTCTTTCTTTTTAATGTACATTTTACATTTTTAATATTCTTGGAAATGTGACGAAAATATTTATATTCAAACCTAGACACTTTTTGTTCCTTATAGGCTAGTCAGCACCCGAATCAGGTCCGGAAAGACTGGCTAGATGATGAGAAGAGAAATTCATTTTTTACTGTTTATTTTTCATTTTTGTTACTTTCAAATACCTTGGCTCTCTTCGGAAGTGTAAAAAATATATTTGAATAAGACATTTAGAAAACCTTTTGGTCCTGGCGGACTTGTCAGCACCCGATTAGAACCCGAAAAGACTCACTAGATGATAAGAAAAAAATGTATATTTTTGTATTCATCTCTCATTTTTTGTACTTTTAATTAGCCTGGCTCTTTTAGGATGTTTTGGTATGTCGAGTTAGCCAGCACCTAATTAGGGCCCCAAAAGACTAACTAGATTATGAGGAAAAAAATCTTTTTGCTTCTTCATAGAGGAAGCTTTGTATAACGGTAACATTTTCCAAAATTTTAAAATTCATTTAATTAAACCTTCCTCAATTAAAAAATGTCTGATACAATGTTCTAAGCAATTGTTTGGATGTGTGTGTGCGTGGATGCAACACTTTTTTGTGAAAACGATAATTTAAAACGGTTGCAGATAAATTGATGAAATTTGGAGATCTTATTTTCACCACTAATATCCTAAAACTGACGAAAGGATTCCTAAAAATATTTTTCGCATTTTTTTAGCACTTAATAATATTTTGAAAATCGATTTTTTGTAGTAAAACTTTTTTCATTAACATAATTCAAAGTTGATACAAGAACATAAGAGATTCCTTGGTTCGAAGCTAATCGATTGACCTGTCATATTGATACATTTTATTGAAGACTACGAAAGATATGGTAATGCATACTATTTGAAAATACGGTTTTTTATAGTGAAACTTTTTTCTTTAACATAATTCAAAGTTGATACAAGAATAAAAAAGATTCCTTGGTTCGAAACGAATCGATTGACCTATAATATTATAAAATTTTATCAAAGAGTAAGAAAGTTATGTTCATTTATATTATATTAAAAATCGAATTTTATAGTAAAAATTTTCTCATTCTCATAATTTAAAGTTGATGTGAGAATAGAAAAGATGTGTTGATTAGAGGTGAATCGACTGAATCATAATATTGATACATTTTATTGAATAATAATGAAGCTATGGTAATATTAATTTTTTTCATTTAAAACTTAACTCTTTACTTAAAATAACTTATTATAAATCTGGGATAGGGATAGGGTGTGACAGAATTTCTCCCTCCTATTTTCCAGCTCGAAAATTTACCATTTCAAATCAAATCAAAATGAAAGCTTTAGTATGTATATTATTTAAAAAGTCACAAATGCTTCCTCTATGAGGAAGCAAATACATTTGCTAACGGAAAGCAAAGTGCTCGTGAAATTAGCACCATACAAATATAAATCCAAATAAAGTGGAAACACTCGAGATCGAATTCACAGCTAGTTTTGTAATGTTTATTTTTCATTCTTGGTAATTTCAAATACCCTACATTTATTTGGAAATGTACAACAAAATATTTGACTTAAGCAATTAGAAAAATTCTTGGTCATGCCGGGTTAGCCATGACCCGATAAGGGCCCGAAAAGACTAGCTAGACGATGAGCAAGGTTGCCGAATCGCACATTAATTTTTGTCAACAAGTTGATTAGCACCACTTCAAAATTAATATTTATATACTAATCATGGATGAATTTTTAGTTTAATAATTTCTATGACTTTTAGATATACGCTTCTATTCTGTAATTTTTTTTCTGTTTAAATATCATGGATTTTCGAATAGAAATCTCCGATTCATATGATTCTGCAAGGTTAGGTCTATAAGATGCAATTATTATTTAATACCTTATATTTTCTACTCAAAGTGGTAACAAATTCTTATAAGTTTCAGAACGATGCGGAATTGATACAAGTTTTAACGTATTTCAATGGAATTAAAAAATGTTAGATTATGGATTTTAAATTTGTGGGCGTTTTAGTCCCTTCTGCAAAGACAATGTTTTCGTACTATTGGAATATCGTAGTACAAGAATGCTTTCTTCGCCACACTCTATAATATACCTGATGCTTATGGTAATTTTTCTTAAGGAAAAGGCCACTTTATTCACTTAAATCTATTTAATTTCAGATTGTATTAAGAAAAAGAGAATCTATTCAATCTTTTTTTCTGATATTTACAGTGAACTTGTATTTTTTCTTGTTTTTTTTTTGGACTAAATAAGAAACGAATTATTATAGAACTCAATAAGAGAATACAACTATTTTTGGTTGAAAGGTAATTGTTTTTTGTTGTAAAGGCTACTATTATAATTTTCGTTGAGAATTCATCTTTTGTCGGTGAAACGTTTCATTATATGATTGAAATTTTAAGTATATTATTGAAAATTAAACTATTTTGTTGAAGAGTCATGCTTTTTGCCGAAAATTCAAGTGATTTGTTGGAAATTTGTCTTTTTGGATACAAAATTCATCTCTTTGGTAAAAAAGTAATTTTTCATAGTCAAAAATTACTTTTTGTTAAAAATTCAATTGTCTTCTAAATAATTCATCTTTTCGGATTAAAAATTCATTCTTCTGTTCGAAAATGCGAATATTTGGTCAAAAATTCAACTTTTATTTCGCAAATTAGTCTTTTCAGCTTGAAAAATCAACTTTTATTTTTAAATACATCTCGTTTGGTTAAAAATTTTATCTTGTTTGTTGACAATTCAAAACATTAGTTAAAATTTTAGCCGTTTTAGTCGAAAATGAACTTTTTTTGTAAAAAAATTCATCTCTTTCCGGATAAAAATTTCACCTTCTTTGCTTAAAATGCAACTGTTTGGTTAAGACTTAACAATGCATTTTTGCTGAGTATTTGACTATTTTATTAATAATCATTTTTTTTGGTTAACGATTCATCATTTTGGTGAAAAAATCATCTCCTTATTTGAAAATTAAACGATTTGGTTAAGAATTCGTCCTTTTTTTATTAATAAGTAATTTTTCAACTCAACATTCAACCATTCAATGTTTGATTGAACATTTACCTTTTTTAGTAAAAAATTTAACTGTTTGGTGGGAAATTCTTTTTCGGTAGAAAATTAAACTTCTTGATTGAAAATGCATCGTTTTAGTTAAAAGTTCAACTATTTGTTTGAAAATTTAACTATTTTGTGGAAAATTCTTCCTGTTTTGTTTGGAAGTTAATTGTTTTAACTCAGATTTTAACTATTCTATTTTTGGTTGGAGGACTTTTGTTTGGTAGTAAATTAAACTATTTGGATGACAATTCATAAATTTTGTCGAAAATTCGTGTTTTCTTGTATGCAATTAATCTTCTGGGTTGAAAATTCATCTTTTTGGTTAACCTTTTTTTATTTATTTCGCTTAAATTGCAAATTGTTCATTTGAAACGCTAGAAATTTATTGCGTATTATATTTTTGTGAAAAATCGCTCAATTTACTGAACTCTTCAAATTATTTTAATTTATAATTTTGTAGTTCCTATTGTGAAGCTTCGAAATATAAATAGGACAGATGATTTTCAAATGCTTATTTAGCTTCCAGTGAAATGAATCGCAATTAAGCAACGGACTTACATTTAATCTCGTAGAAGCGAGCCGATAAATTAAATGTGAATGAAATTGAAATATTTTAGCAGATAAGTGCCTGTATTGACATTTCAGACCTCTTTTTGAGAGAATAGTAGTCCCTTCTGGTCACTTTTCAGCTTCAATTAGTCACTTTTTGCAACTGCAACTCAGAAAAATGTCTACCTTCTTCTTAGTCAATTTTAATTTACCTATCTTATTCATGATATTCTCATTAGCTCCACTCAACTCAAGCAACTGAAGATTATTGCCCAGCCACGCTTTCATTCCTATTTCTATTCGACTTTCCATTCCACCTAAATGCCGAATTTGTTTTCAAACTTCCTAACTTCTCAAGCTAAGAGTATTGCTCTAAAAAGTCCGAATCTAAAGGAACCGAAAGAGTTGGAAAGGCGCAGGAATTGAAAAAGGAAAAAAAAATGAGAAAAGACCAGATGGAAAAGGAGAGCCAGGATCTTGGATATACAACACAACGGATGGACAGGCGAGCTAAGGTTGGATAGGTAAGGCTATACTCCCTGGCTAAACTACTTTGCCGGAGGCAAGGCGCCCCTCTCGAAGCTTGAGTGCTGGCCGCTTGTTCTGTAATCCAATAGAGAACCTAAGACCTTTCCCACTCGCTTCTATGTTGGTACACATGACCAGCTTCTCCATGTGTCTCTCGCCATGTCTACCTATGCAAATTTCAATATGGCGGCGAGTCTGCGCCTCACATTTTTCCCGTTTTTCACATTTTTCTCGTCACTTGACCGACAAACGACGAAACGACACAGTGTATCTCAGATGCATATGCAAACGCTAGGCTCTTTTCTTTACGATGAGTGCTTCCTCTCTAATACATGCAGTGCAGGTTCCGTCTCGGATGTCCATCTAGTAAAGAAGCACGTGAGAGAACTAAGGCACGTGAGATGACTCGCCATTTACTCATTCGCATGAATAAAATGCTCAGCGCGACCCTGACTCAGTCCTAGAAAACTTGATGTAACTTTTACAACTTGAGTCGAAAAAGCGGGAAAGCGGTCTAGAACGTCCAATGGGACCATCCCATTTTAACTTGGGTCGTCAATCCTTTGATGGCTTATGGTTCGCAGTTTGAGTTCTCTAAAGACCTGCGAATGTCATCTTGCTGGAGATTTATACATATTTCAGAGGAACAATACGGCCGTCCTGGTGAAGAATCTATAAAACTGCATTTTTATACGCTAAACATTTTTTTTCTTCAAAAGCAACAGTTAGCTCTACTGAAACTAAATCTAGCTGGCATAGGAAAAAGTGCTCACTAATAAAATTATGGGCGTACAGTTGATTCAACTACAACGACCTTATAACACCTATAGTAGATAAAACTTAGTTTTATTAACATATTAGCAACTCTGTTTAATAATGGTGAATATATAGTGTGTTTGCAGCCGTAAGGAGGCACCATGATCTGCCCATGTTGATGTTTTTCTAAGTTGTATCGCCAAGAATGTGGAGCATATTTTGTGTTTGAATTTCGATTTCTCACATTATTTGCGAATATTTACGATAATATGCAGAAAAAACCAGTGTTTCAATTTCGTTTTAGGTCATTTTCTTAGAAACTTATTTTGAACTTCAGTTACGTTCACTTTCTTAAACAACGTAAAAACTAAAAAATAATTGATATGCTTTCAATATTCGTATTGCTCAATATGAATCAATTATAGTTCAATTTTGTTTCAGTACATTTGGACGTCGTTTCTTTGGTTGAAATAAAACTTGATTTTTTTATGTGTAGTGGAGTAGATTCATGATCATAAGTACAATAGGCTCTTTCATAAACAATTTGAAGCAAATTCAGTTCAATGAGTGAAATTTTTCGAAACTGTGATGATAATTGTCGAGACTTCGAACAATTATCTTCATAGGGGATAATAGGAAATCAATCTGCATGATTCAGTTTAGGATTATTAAAATTTGAAAATCAGTTCGTCGGATCAACAATACTATTCCTATCAATTGAAACTATTTTACCTTGTCAAAATAGATAACTATTTTAGTTTAAGCGACGTATTTTTCTTGTTTTTTGACTAAGATGAACCTTTTGTCATCCTACATAGTTGGAAGGTTCTGTTCTAGCTAGGCAAAATAGTTGATTACTTGTATACGGTTACAAGAATTTGTTTTTGGTGTGTCGTTGGGTTCGTTATAAAAAGACGAATTCTTATGTGCTAATCATTATTAAAAAATGCAATTAAATCTTGAGATAATAAGGTCTTGATTAGGGTATCTACAGCGATTTAACAAAATTCCTGATGAAGAAACAATTCGTCTGCATAAAAGTATAGCCTATCTACATGAATTCCAGGATGTGAGACAGTCTGAATCTTTAGATCATGATGAAAAGATACATCTCCGTAGACGTGTTTCTTTTCATGAGGATCTCGGTCATTCTGAAGGCTTAATTCCTGATATCGAACAGCACACGTACATTAGGGTGGGTGAAAAAAAAAAATTTCAGAAATCGAATTTGGAAATATGTGGAAAAGTAGTGTATTGGGATCCTGAATAAGTATAAATCATTTGGTGTCGATTGATTGAGGCTTTTTGAGCGCGCTTTAGGAAAATGTGTTTGATAAAATTATCATTTTCATGAATTTGACAATATTGTGCGTTTCAATTTTTTTTTATATTCTTCGGGGTTTTGCTTATCTTCAAAAATTTTGACAGTGTTTTAATGAATGTTCTCTATAGAAAAATTTGACAAGCTTGAAAATAGATAATTTGAAAAAACACAAAACTCAGTTTTTCAAAAATGTACTGTGCTACATTTATTAATTTTCAAGCATATCAAATGTTTTTCTAGTGTATTTGTATGAGTAAAAAAGCCTCAATTATCTTATATAATTATCCGGACGCTTCTGAAGATTTTAAAAATGTTTTTCGAAAACCGGGGTCTAGTAAACCTAAATTATTTCCTAGAGAACGTTCATTAAAGAACTGTCCGAACTTTTGAAGACAAGACAGACCCCGAAGAACATGAAAAATATCAAATCTATGAAAATGATAATTTTTTTTAACATATTTTCACAACGCGCGCTCAGAAAGCCTGTTTCAAGCCATACCATATAATTTATACTTTTTTAGGGTCCCAATACACTACTTTTTCACATAGTTCCATTTTTTCGACCCACCCTAACGTACGTGTTAAGTTTCTTCACGCGGATTCGAGGGTATTTTTAAAATACAATTTTTCAAGTAAATTTTTATACAAATATAAATAATACGGTAATAACCTTTCTGGGACAATCGTGACTGTTTGCTGATATTATAAAAGTATTAACAAAAATTATAAATCTTGTTGCAAAAATACAAAAATAAATCTTTTAATTTTTGTCGTCTTCTTTTTTCAATTCATTCCCTTAAGATTTTTTCAATTAAAAAAATAAAAATGTAAACGCAAAGTCTTGGTATATTTAAGTTTCATATAACTTAAAACTATCATTTTGGCAAACTTTTTAACAATAACAAGTTATATTTTAATTATTTGGAACTTAAAAAGTCTGCCCGCCCATCTTATTTTAAAATCATCTTTTTTTAAATAGAATGTTCTCCTTAGGATTAGAATTAGCGAACAAAAATATAAAATTTAAAACCATTCAAACATTTTATAATGCGTTAAAAATTTTAGAGTTTGATTCAGTAGAATCTGTAAAATTCAAATACTAAATATCTCCTCCTTTAATGAATATTATTTGGTGTTAGAATTGATCATGCAGCTTGTGAATCATGAGGTGTATTTTGATAAGCAGTGCATAATTTAACCAATTTCTGTACTCTCTTTAATTTCAATTTATAGTAATACAAACATTTTATTTATTAAATTGACTTCTTTCTTAATAATGATATATTTTGTATTAGCAAAACATATCAATTGATTGTAATTTAATTATACTAGAAAAGAGATATGAACGCTGCAAGCGCGATTATTGTTTTTTCTTCTATCGCGCAATTTTCGAATGAAAATATAAAATCAATTTAAATATAAAATCAATTTAAATATAAAATCAATATGAATGCAACATTTTTTTATTACGAAGTATCTACTATCTCAAATAATAGAATATAAAAGCAGGGAAAGCATTTTTGTTAACAATCAAACCGTTGCATTATTGTTCTGAACTACCAATTTCCGACGAAAATACTAACATAATTGTGCAAATGTGGTAAATATTTTTCTAGATCTAATAAAATTTAGTAGTAAAAGCAATTTTAGACGAAAAACATCAGCTCTATATAAAAAGAATTATTTTAGATTGTAAATCTTATTCTAAATCTAATGTTTTCTGTTGAAGTATCCGATTGCCGGTCACAAATGTAAACATAACCTGCAAGTTTTCCAAAATTGTAAATCTTCTCTGAAATACAATTAATCAAAAATACAAATTCCCGACGAAGAACACTAACATAATCCAAAATAGTTAAAAGATTCTAAATCTTGTTCCAATTATAATGAATTTTGTAGGAAAATACAAATTTTTTATGTGAAATTCCTAATAATTTCTAATTAGAAATACTCACTTCTGGTTTAGAACCCTGACATAACCTACAATTGTTAAAAATTTCGAATCTTGATGATTTTTGTTAAGAAATTCTATTATCCGGAGAAAAAACAGACACAACCTAACATTTTCAGAAATTTCATGTCTTTTTCGAAACTTTCTAATTTTACGAATATACTAAAATTTGTTCAAATACTAATTTCCCGCGAAAAGCACTAACATAAAACATTTATAATATTTACAATAATTTATTAGATGATGTGAAAGTTTTATTTGAAACGCGTCAGTGTATTAAAAACCACAAATATTTCTCAGTCCGCATAAGGTCTTCTATTACTTTTCTCATTAAAAGGGATTATTTGTAGATCTAATTATAAAAATTTCAAGTGCAGATTATTTTAAACAGTAAATACTAGATCCGCTTCATTTTCTTGCTATTTTGAACGAAATTTATAGAAACGGGATAAGCAAGAAAAAGCAACCATTTAAAAATTAATAACGGATCTATAAGTACATGAAATATTTTAGAGAAAGCACATGAAGAATTTACAAATAATTTTATAAATTGAGTAACTGTCAACAGAGTAGGATTTCATTAATAACCAATAGTTTTCTGAACACCTTAATTATCACTGAACACAATGACATCATTCTTTTGTACAATTTGTGAACTTATGAAATTAAACTTTTGGCCACGGAATTGGATCTCCTGGCCTACTGTGAATAACCCAGATATAATTAAAAGCTCACTCCCCGAAAGCATTACCTTTAAGTGTCTCTTCTCTTCATGGAAGGAAGTGTAACTAGACTATCCGGCTTACAAATTGACTTTAATTGCAAAGCGAGGCGGTCCCTGGGCCGAGACAAGAACTTGGCCCTGGGCCATCTCATTAAGTAGATTCTTTTTAGTCCAGCCAGAAGTCCACTTCCGTTTCCTGAAGGTGGGTTTAATCGCAGGTCCGTAAACGTTGGCAAAGCCACACGTAAGATGGCTATGACTTTAGATTATATGCGTGCTAGACGCGCATCGCGTAGGGTGTAGAGTATCTGGTAGTCCAATACCATCCACCTGAGCAGGTCGAGTGTTATCCTTAATTGGAAACTCCCGCATAATTATGCTTCCCTGCCATAGGTAATGTCCACCTCCCGTTTCTCTATGGCGTGTAGACAAGGGTTCATGCTTGTGCGACTGTTCCTGGACACCGTCATTAACAGGCGCGGCTGACAATCTCTGAAGGGTATCCTAGGGTCCAGAGGGTTCATTGAATATTCCAACATTGATGTGACAGTTGATATTGCAAAATTCCTAGGGGAAATGGGTGCAGAACCATTACCTTTAGGAATTGAGAGTATCGTTTGCAGATGGAGAAGTGGCAATTGTTTACTCTCTCAGTACTGAGAAAACACCTAATGATAACTGTGCTTTTCATTGAAAGACTTCTGGAAACAGTACTACAATTTCCATCTGAGATTTCATTAATTATGTGAGTTTACCTAATCTAAATAAGACACTAGAGGTCTTTTTTATTAAACCACGACACAGATATTCATACGCATGATACACATGATTTTTGGTCTTGAATTTATGTTAAATATTCTCTAATTTATGTAAGGTTTTGGTGTAAGTTAACATTGTTCGAAGACGTTTACACATACATCTGTCTTGAGTCGTAGTTTAGAACACATGACTGATTTCTTCTTCATTTAGAATTTTAAAAGCTAATGTATACTTATTGCTAGGTTCAATTTTGAATAATATTACATCCCTTAAAATTGGGTGCTCCACTAAAGTACTGGGATCAAGGGGATATAAGCAAGAAGAGTTTTGCATCAGTTTTCTGAGATGAAGAAAGTTGAGGAGACAGGGCTTGAATATGTATGCGCATTTACCGCGAAGGGAAATCGATGAAAGGACGATTAAGTACCATTGTTACGAGAACGGTTAGTAATTGGCAATCTCTTTGTGGACTCTAGAGCTTACGTAGTTTCCTCGATGCGATGGTTTGTCTCCGCTTAATCCTTGGTCTTCGATTCCAAAAAGGCTTTTCTACTTGCGCCTAGATTCTACTCATCCTTTTATTCCCCATCTCTTGTTTGACTTTCCTGACCAACTTTCCGTGCTTAGACTATAGAAACTATTCCACTATTCTGAAAGAAAATTCCTTTCACAAGGTGAGCCTGCGACTTTTGGAATTTTGTTTGGATTCATAGTCCTTTCAGTAATAAGTAATAAACCAAACATGTGATATGCTAACTTGGTAAGCTGCGCTTTTCTGGTAGTCTCGAGAAAAATGGATCTTAAGAAATCCACGCACGTTATGTGGATCGCGATGCGAAATTCCTTCAACTCCTGGTTAAATCAGACTGTTTGCCTCCGGAAATTCCGGACTCGCGTTTACTGCTGCCGGTATATTTTGTCAACTTGTTTTTGTCAAAATGTTTGTATTGCGATTGACTATATCATATTGATTAAAATCAAGCTAAAATATTCATTTTTAATCATTTTTTTCATCTGAAAAAAAAATCCTGATGCAATTATTGATGTAAGAAAAACATCCCTCGTTAATCTTATTCTAAAATATAAATATTATGATGATAGGTCGTCCATATATTACGTACAGCTTCAAGAGAAAGGAAGCATTTAAGACAATTTTTGAAATAATTAAATATTCTTCAAATATAATTATTTGTTAAAAAAATGTCTTTCTTTTTATAAATTGTTTTATATATTTCAGCCATAGAAAAATTTACATTTGAATTAGAAACAGTAGGGCCATGAAGAATGTTCTTTCCAAAAAAATAAGTCATGGTTTCGAAAATTCAACCATTCTTCAAAAATTAGTTAGAAGGATAAATAAGAAAAAATTCAGTTGCAAAAAAAATTTCTGAAATAAATGCTTTTTGTGAGTTTAGAACTTTTTCATTGAAAATAATGTTTTTTTATTTGAAATTGCATTATCAGTCATAACATTCTTATTCTTAAAATTAAAGAAAGAAAAACACATTTTATTCAGAGACCTGATTTTTGGCACTTTAATGTAGTCGTCGTGACAAAAATCAGATCTCTAGAAAGACAAAGTACGAAACATAAATATTTCACAGTAGTTTTTGTAATTTAATCCTTTCTATAATTTTTGAGATAAGTAAAAAATCTTTAAATATATTAATTTGTTTAAGAAATGTTTTCTTTAAAAAATGGTTTCAACGACTTCATCCTTTTCAACTAAAAAAGAGCAATATTCAAGTAAAAATGGTCTAGTTAAATTTTTAATTTGAAAAATTAATTTTTAGCAAAGAGGTAAAGGAATTGCAACACTATACTTAAATTTTCTACTGAAATAGTTGAATTTCTAAGCCGAAAAGACAAATTTTCAATACAATAGTTAAATCTTCAACCGAACAATGTTTTTTTTTTACAAAGTTATGAAATTTCCTTCAACGCAGACTAATTTTTCACTAAGTTATTTAATTTTTAACCGAAATCATGAATTTTCAACAAAATACATAAATTTTCAACTAAAAGAGATCCACTTTCAACCAAAAATGCAATTTTCAAATTCTCAGTTAATAAAATTAATTGTAAAAGAGAAAAAAGATCCTCTTACGATGGGAGAGGAAGCAGAGTTCGAAAAATTTTACGCAACATTTTTTATGTAATAATAAAAAAAATATATTAAATAAGATAAGAGGGTTGAGGGAGGAGTAAAAAAAGATTGCTTTTTTCATCTGTTTTGAGATAAGTGTAAAAGTTTAGGTATCCAATCAGAATAACCTGTAATTAAAAAAAAAAAATAGATATCACTTTTGGTCAACACAGAAGAGTCGAAAATTTTCAAAGATTGGAAACTTAAAAACTTTTTTTTTAATTGTGAAGTAGTTGTTGATCGAATGGTTTTAGTAACAGTTTTGGTGAAGTTTGAAAAATTAAAAAAAGTCTATAGATTGAAAAATTATGCCTGATTTTTCATATGGACAGTTTTCGATAACAAACACTAATATAAAATTATATTTTACAGAAAATCCTTTTTCATCAAGTAAGCATTTTTTGAAATACTAATAATAATACAAATAAATCTTTTGAGCAGAAGAAACACACCACTATTTTTTTAAAGTAAAAAGTAATTAAAAAATGCAAAATTAGCTGAATTGAAAGTTAAATTTTTGTTAATTTGAAAAAGTAAAGATAATTTTCTATGAATGAAATTAGAAAACGTATGTGGAAGACATATTTTAAAAATTTGAAATAGGTGTTCCATGAACCAAACCCAAAAAAAACTCCAAATGAGAGCGGAATATTGAAATAAAGTAAAAATAAAGAATTAGAATTTTGTAATATTCAATTGGATAAACAATGTTAATTTTCAAACAATTAATTGTTTTCAACCAAAAATGTGGAAAAGGTGTTCTTGTAATGAACTATATACATGCAAATATGGCAGAAAAATGCTCAAATACGATTGCAGTGCATTTTCCAGTACATAAAAAGCCTTCCGAATGGCAATGGTCAAAGTTTCATCGTCATATTCGTGACCTATATAAGACCTAAAACATTCATTTGAATTTTATTCAATGCAAAATTTGGCTCATATAATTTATTGTGTTACTTTGGTAGGTCGTGAGTGATGGGGCTAGGTCATTGTTGTTTTTAGTAAAATTAACAGGTTAGTTAAATTAACATGTTGCAAAGTATAGCTACAAACTTCGAACTTGGGTTTTAGCCTCTTTTTTGAAAAAAAAATCCGGGTTCCTTGAAGAGTCATAACTCAACGCCAATTCGAGATAAAAGGTTTTTTCCTTTTTTAGCTTTCTCAGAATTTTCTCTCGTTTAATTTTCCTATTGAAAATTTTTCTCTCAAATGCAATAAGGCGGGTTTCTACGCAAAAGCGATGCTTAAAACTTTTTTCAAAACAATTTCTGGGACACATCGTAGTCCTTTCTAGAAAATTTAGAATTTTCACTGAGGCCCCTCAATAAACCGTTTTAGCAAAGGCCCGCTTTACCCAACTCTTACGATGAAAAGACCTTTTTCCGTACGAAATACCTAGAATAAAAGATGAAGTTTACTGATAAGGTTTTGTTATCTCGAGACTCGAGAGGTGTCGACAGGATTTTAGCATTGGGGGTAAAACAGGCTAGGATAGAAAGGGTTGCTCGGAAAGTAAACCCCATGCGTGGGTCGATACTACAGCGGCGTCAGTTTCATAATATCGTCGGTAAGGTAGAAACCCAACTGCAAGCGGATAATTTATTGTCGGTTGAGCACTGTTCTTGCAAAAGCTTCTGAAGTTAAAACCGCAGGATGGAGTTGCTTTCCTATAACAAATTTATTTATTTCAAAGAAAATATGAGAGACTGTTATAATTAGCGAACCTTTTGTTCAATATACTTATTCTACTTTTGGAGAGCAGAGACTCAGTAATTTCTTCATAATAAGGCTTTGTCTACATTTATGTGTCTAAATGTTAACATACAGAAACTTATAGATATGTTTTTGTTTTATGCCGATTTAATCATATCAATACTGTTTATAAAAATAAATTAAAAAGCTTTGTTGGAATTGCCGGGGAATTCATATAACATAGAAACAAATTTAAAAATAGATTATTTGTTTTAGTATCATCCATATCTTCAATTATTCGATAGTGGCAATATGAGTATATTTTGCAATATTCTCTTATCATAACATTTTAAAGTTCTTCTACCATTAAGAACTGTCGTGTCCTTTTATAAAGTTACTTTCATAATTTTCGTTTAATTTCCCGACTTTCTAATAAATTTAGTTAATTTTAATTTGAAAACTTAACCTTGAAAAAGGCGATACTTATTACTTCAATGGCTCCATATTAAAAGAATTGTACCTAGCAAAACCTAGAGGTACCAGGCCAAAATGTGAAATTCTCAGAGAATTTATTAAATTTTAGAATTTAAGTGCACATCATGAAAAGTCAATAAATAATATTAGTGTATAGGATATGCCTAATTTAAACTTAATATCTTACAAAACTATTTCTAGATTTGTATCTTGAATATTAAAAAAAAATTATTTTTATACTGAACATTAAGGTACATATTTATTTTTTGTTTTAGGTTCGTATGACTCACAAAGTGGATTATTTTCTATTTCAAAATAGAATTGGATGGTTATATTGGTATGTAACAGATGGTATTGGGCAACTGCATGCCCTTTAAATCAATACTTTTTTATCACACTGAGTTTTCTAAATTGAATTACAATGAATTTTCAAATGGAAAATCAGGGTGTCTTATAGTACTGGTATTATACTTATTTATTTCAAACTTCTTTTCATCATTGTCACTAATCTCAGGAAAATATATTTCACTTAAAATATAATTATGTTGAATATTCATTGAATTTCAAGTATGATAATAAAAAAAAATTGTTTCAATTATTTTTAGTGTTAGTATTATTAATGTATTTTTATATTCGAAAGTGATAACTAATATATTCAAAAATATCATGTCATCATTATTTTTGGAAAGCTTGCCAAATTGAACAGCTTAATTAAATTCCTAAAAACTTGTAACATGAGAAAAATTATTTTCCAGAGGACTTGTTTAAGGTTTTGAGTAGACGCCCCGAATTCTCCCAGAAAGCAGAATTTTTTGTTTTTACACGTTTCAGAATAAATTTACAAGAATAGCTTAAAAAAGTAGAAGAGGCTTATTGATCGAATTTCTAAAGAAATAATTTTGATTTGCTTATTTTTTAGAATGTTTTTTGTTAAAAATTCTGCAACTTAAGCACTAGACGCTTGAGAATAATTAGAAATTATCGTCGTTTCGAATACAACTTATTAAAATATTAAGAGTCATACTCGTGAAATTCAAATTGTACCATTCTCAAAGATTGACTTTGAAATTTGAAACATTTTTGCTATTTTAATTGATGAATTATTCAGCAAGTATACCCGGATATTTCCGGTACGAATAGCTGGTATTAAATAATTAATATTAAAGACTTTACTTTATTTTCAGCTATGAAAACAAAACATAAATTTAAGGTGGGTATGCATAAGCTTTTGCTCCTCAATTTAAAAAAAGAGTTAATTACTAAAAAAATTAGAAAAATTCTAATACCTCTTTCTGCTAGAGGATTTTTTAAGGCTTCATTTTATAAATTAAAAAAAGGTTCACCTTTATTAGCTTCAGTTAATAGCTGTTGAAAAATAATAATATAATGAAAATTAACATATCATAAAATATTAAATTCATTATTTTTTATTTGAATGGATATAAATTTACACCAAAATACGAAATGTTAAGAAAAAATAATAATGATTTTAATAATTTATTTTGTGCAAAGTCGGTAGAGAGGGTTTTTCCAACATCAATGTAAAAACTACAATTTTAATTTTCTCGAGTCTGGAGAATTATTTTTAGGTACTTTGTTCTCCACTGCATTCCGTGCTAAATAATGTATAAACCATTTTTGAAATTTTTTTAAATATGCTTAGTTATAATTTCTATCATCATTCAAAGCTGAAATATCAGGGTTTTTTTTGCAATTCCGAAATAATAATTTTATTTTGATCTTTTCGAAACTGGATGACTTTTTTAAAATGAAGTTCTTTTAGTTGAATTCGTATATTCTATAGCGATTATATGAATTTTTAGATTTTTTAACCTTGAAAGAGCTTGTCTTCTTATATATTTTTATCCTTTAATTTGAAATAGATTTATTTTAAAAATCTGGCTTTTCTCGGTTTTTTCTTTTCAAGCCTTTCACTCTAGGATTATTTTAATATGAATACTTGAATTTAAAATTTCTCCTTATTTCTCCTTGCACTTCAATTTCAAACAGATTAATTTTGCAAAACTGTCTGTTTTCTGTTTTTCTTGGGACAAGAATATCTTTTAGATGGCTAGTTAATACATTAGAAATTGATTTTTAATATATTTTGATTGCTCCATCAGACCGGCCCACATGATGGCATTGAGAGAAAAGTAGACAAATGCTTTTAAATTTCAGGAAATTCCTTAACTTTCTGGCATCATTCAAATAGAATATTATTGAAAATACTAATCAATTGTTTAAATTATTATTTTTCTTAGCTTGAATCAATCATTACCTCACTCTAATTGAAAGTAAACAAAAAGTGGGAAATTTTGGAAAAAACTGCAACTTTCTAGCATTATTCTAAGAGAATATTTTTATAAATAATAATACATTGTTTGAAAAATTATTTCTGAAGAATTTAATTTATTGAGTATTGTCTCTCTTATAAACAGACTTATGGAGGTGATATTCAAGAAGTTATTATTCATTTGTATTCTATATAGCTGATTGTAGAAATAAATGTTGAGTTTCGAATCAATTTACCCAATATTGACGATTCTAAATAAAATTTACAAAAACACCTTTTTTTCTTATGGAAAATGCGTGTTAAACTTCACGGAGCTTGCTCAACCTCTATATATAATTTAAAAAAAGGCATTTATTTGGTTGTGGATTAGCACAAAGTTGGGGGCGACGTGCATTAAAATGTCAAAAAAGCAGTTTGTGGCAGTGCGGCCACACGGCAGAAGTTAAACTTTGATGGATTAACTTTGAAATTTTTCGTGTGGAATTATCATGAGTTTTGAGGAGATTGCATAGTAGGAGAGTGCAGAGAGAGAGAGAGAGAAGAGAGAGAGCATATACATGCTTTGGCCAGCATGGCAGTAGTGGGGATATCGAAGAAGTGTCTTCAGAGAAATTGTGAATCTTGCGGTCGGTCTTTTTTTCCAATTCACTTCCGTCTTAAAAGAATCGGTTGAGAATTGCGCCGAAAATCATCAGAAATCCTGGAATATATCATTATTCCACACAGAAAAAAGTTAGGCTTACATGTGCTGCGTCTTATTTTTTCTGGTCTTACTTGAGTCATTGCCGGGGCAACTTCACGTTATATTCTTTTGTTCAATAAGTAATAACTCAATAAGTCAATTCAAGATTCGCTACAGTGAATCTTAATAGATACATTCTTGTAGTATTTCTAGTACGGTATAATGTTATGTTTATATATTTGTGAGATCACAGTTATAATATTTGAATAGACTATGATCTATGAAGTTCTTCCTCGGAGACTTTTCTCATGTAGATGTCACTAAGGGTGTGGCATTTGCATGACGCATGCCACGCACGTAGGAGATTTCATGCTTTACAGAAAAGCCACTACATTGATTTACTGCCTTACCGTTTCTGCGACGTCTATGTGGAAATATTTCAACGTCTATCGCTATCGCTTTATTCGCTTGATTAACTTTATGCTTCTTATACGTGGTAACTTGTTCTCTATCTATCAGTCTCGTTTTCTTGTTCTACACTCAGAAGTATTTCAAAAGTCATAAAATGCATCTTCCGGTTCTTCCGACTCACTGAAATTTTTAGACTCGAACACAGTAGTAGAAAGGATTTTCATCAGAAAATATAGACCTCCGTTTCTTCAGATTCAGGAACTATAAAATAGCTTTATTTATTTTGCATGATCTATTTCCGGATATACAAGCTTTTTCGAAGAGTCAAATCACTTCAGATGATTTCATTTCATATTCTCATTTCAGATAAATTGAATTCCAAGAACGTTTATTTTTATCTTTCAGAAAGGTCATTTTGTGCAGTATAAGCATTTAAATGGAAAGATCGTTTATAGCCAGGCATATTAGAGGTGGAGTTTTCAAAAGATCAAATCACGTACAACTTTGTGAGAATAAATTTGAGTAACTTACATAATTTTATCAAGGACGAAGAAAGTAATTCAAAATAATTCAACTTAGACGATCTTAACTAGAAGTCTGACAGTGGAAAAGTCATTTACAGTCAGACATATACTGATTTAGCTTATTTCCTTCAATATTCTAGTGACAGATATTTTTATTTCAAAGAAAGTTTATTTGTAGCTATGAGAAATGTTATTTCAAGTAGTATAAACATTTAAGTAGAACATCCGTGTATACCGTGTATAGTCAGACATATAAGAATTGAGGTTGGGTATACTTCCGAGGTTTCCAAAGAATATAACTTGATACTTGGCCTAGGGGCTTCTTTTGCATCTCAGTTGAAAGCCCTATGAGGATTTTTGGCTCAGCTTATTAGAAATGAAGTTATTATCATGTTTTACTTTTTACAAAAATTAGTTTTTTTTTCGTTTTTTAATCTTGAAAGATAATGATCTTAGATCAAAATTGTGTACATAAAAGTTGTAGATTTGATTGCCATTTTTCTTGAGGGACCGCTTAATAGTTGCGTCACGCTAGCAGGGGGTAACAGTTTTGTGGTTATTCCTGACAAGGAAGGGGGTAGCGTAGGATGAGAAATCAAACATCGAAAATACAAATGTGAATAACAAGTTTTTGAAATGCTTCAAAATATTTTAATTTGTGATTGTATTTTACGAGCAAAGCATCTAAAATACACAATTCACACTCTTTTCCCTATTTCAGTCTTTTCCTCTTTTTAAAATAATTTCTGATTTTTCCCTGTCTTTAACAAACGTCCCCTTTCTCTTGTTTTTTTATTCAAATGTGAACTGAATAAATAGAACCTGATAAGAAAATCCAACTATTCCTGTAAAAGAAGTTCATTTGTTCAAATTGAAAAGTCTACTGTTATATTTTGCGTTTTAAATTCATCACTTTTGGGTCAAACTCTTCTATTTGGTTGCAGATTTAAATATTTAATAAAAACTTGTTTTATTTCGTTGAAAATTAATTCTCATACCCGAAAATTCAAGTAACACATTTTTGGCTAAAAGCTGATCGTTTATAGTTAAAAATCCAACTATTGAATTTTGTTGAGTTTTGTTAAAACTTGAGCTTCTTAGTTAAAACTGAAAATAAATGTCTTTGTCAGAGATTCATTATTTCAGTTAAAAATTTAATTATTTTATTAAAAATTCAACTATTTTGTTAAAAGGTCATTTTTTCTGTCCAAAATTCAACCTGTTTGTTCAAAATTCATCTTTTTGGAAAGAAAATTCATTCTTTCGGATCAAAAATTCAACTATTTTTTTAAAATACAATTGTTTATGGTTAAAGTTTCAACCTTTTCATTTCAGAATTCAACTAATTGATTATCAATTCATCTAATGCAGGATAAAAATTCAACAATTTAGTTAAAAACTCAACTATTTTGTTGGAAATTTGTCCCTTCTGCTTAAAAGTTGAAGTATTTGGTTGTAAATGCAACTATTCAGGTAATAATTTTTTTTTTCAACTACTTTGTTGAAAATTCATCTTTTTAGGTTAAAAATTCAAGTTTTTGTATCAAAACTTAATTATTTTGTTGAAAATGCTATATGGTTTAGCTTAAGTATTAAGGGTCTCATATTAAATTCAAAATGCTACCTATATAATTATTTTCATTTCTTATTATCACCCTATTTTCGTGAAAAATCACTCTATTTCGTCTGCTTCAAGAGCATTTTGGGCTGTGAAGGCTGTTTAAATATTATATTTGTATGTTTTTTGTTTTATTTTAGGCGTGTTTCAAATGAAATCGAAGACATTTTGACGTGAAATGGGGGGGGGTCGTATTTGTCACGTTACGCTCGGGAATTCGAGCTTTGTGTGATGATCTGTGACGACGAAGGGGAGGGGTGTACAAATAGCGCGAAGCAGTTTTTGAATGGCCTCCTAAGAAATATATTATATTTTGTCCAATATTAATTAATGTTAAAGGGTGGACCCTGAAAAAGAAGGAGAAATGCGTACACACATTCTGAAGGGTAAGAGGGACTTGCCCCCCCCCTGCGCACGCCGACCCTTTTTGCAGGGGCCGAAAAAAAATATCACGCGTCCTATTGTTGGGCATTTGAAAGTAGGAACTTAGAAAAGGTGGAAGGAGTTGTTTGTAAGTTTTTTGTTAATCCAGTTGAAAAGGGGTTCGGCGTGAGTGCTATGAAGGGGTGTAGCCGCCCACAAATGCTTCTGGATGCTAGTATCGGAAATTTTGTAATTTTCCGTAACGAAAAACGAACTGTCTACCTTTACGTAATTTCCCGTAAAACCAACCCCTTTTCCAGCTCGCACAGGGTTAACTGTATGAAAAAATTTCATGATTCTAACCCTAGTGCTATATCTGACCGGAAAGTTTTACTGAGAATCCTGTAATACTAGTAAGTGCCAAAAGAAATCTAAAATAGCATTATTTTATTTTGCTTCAAAAACATTGAGTTCAGAGAAAAAGTGTTGCTATCAAAAATATGTGTTAAGATCTACAACTTCAATGCACAACATTATTACCTCAGCTAAATATTTTCCGAAGTTTGAAAGAAAAGATTTTTTGTAAAACAAAAATGGTTAATAACTTAATTTCTATTGAGGTGCGCCAAAAATCCTTTTAAGCCCTTTATCTAGAATGCAAAAAGAATCCCAAGGCTTAGTACTAAGTCAATATTCTTGGGTTATCCTTTCGTAAATATGCATACCCTCTTAGTTTTCAAAAGGTCAAATCACGCACAAATTAATGAGAGTATAAAGTACTATCATTTTCTCGAGAAGTAAACAGGTAGTGCAAAATAACTTTTGGCAGGTGATCGTAAGTACAAGCATCTGGGTGGAAAAGTCATTTCAATTAATATTGTGATAATAAAAAAGTTAACTTTGAAGAAAATTTATTTTTTTCTTTGAGAAAGGTCATTCTAAGAAGTATAAGAAGTCAAGTAGCAAAATCGTGTATAGGCATACGTATAAGAATCGGGGGTTTCCAAAGGATGAAACGCGTACAAATTTGTGAGAATAAGTTTAAGTAACTTACATCATTTTATCGAGAAGGAAGCAAGAAGTGCAAAATAATGTTTGGTCAGGTGATCTCATTTGTAGGATTCACAGTAGGAAGGCCATTTATAACTCGAAATATACAATTTTAGCTGATTTTGTTTAAAATTCTTGTATCAGATAAATTTAGTTCAAAGAAAGTTCATTTTTAGCTTTGAGAAGAAAAATCGTTTATGGTGTGACGTATTAGAATGTAAGGTTTTCAAAGGATCAAATCACGTAAAAATAATTTTGTTCAAATGATCTCAAAAAGAAGTTGCAAAGAGGAAAAGTCATTTATAGCTATACGTTTACTACTTTAGCTGATTTGATTCAATATTCTTGTATCAGATAAACTTACCTCGAATTCCAGTAGAAGAGTCGCTTACAGTCAGGCAGAGTAGAATAGTAATACATTTCAGAATAAATTTCAGATACTTACATACTGTTATCAAGGAGTGAGCAAGTAGTGCGAAATAATTTTTGTCAGTCGAGCTCAAGTACAAAATCCACAGTGGAAAATTCATTTATAGCGAGACGTATACTATTTTAGCTGATTTTTCTAATATTGTTGAGTTAGATAAATATAATTCAAAGAAATTTTTTTCAGCCTTGAGAAAGGTGGTTTTGAGTAGTATTCGAATGAGAATAAATGTCAGTACCTTACATCATTTTCACAAGGAGGCAAAAAATAGTGTTGAATAATTTCACTTCGACGATCTTGAGAACAAGCATCACAGTGTCAGTTAAATTTAACTCCGAGAAAATTTATTTTTAGCTTTGAAAAGATAATTTTGACTTTTACAAGAAGCTGAGTAGAAAATGTATTTATAGTGAGACATTTTCTTAAAAAAGCAAGTAGCTCAAAGTAATTTTAGTCAGACGGTCTTAAGTACAAACTTAAGAGTGGAAAGGTCACTTATAGTCACACATATACTGCTTTAGTTGATTTAATTTATTATTCTCAAGAAGTATTCATTTTTAGCCTCTATAAAGGTCATTTTAAGTAGTATAAGAATTTAAGAAGAACAAAAATGTATAGCCAGACGTAGTAAAATCAGGGGTTCCAACAAAAATAAATTACAAATGAAGTTCGATATCAGTATTTAGAACGATTTTATGTAGTGTAAACATTGCAGAAGGAAAGGCGATTCTAGTCAGACAAATTAAATTCTAAATATTTCGTCATTTTAACATTCTTCTTTGCGTGAACTCATTGAACTAGAATATAATAACACAGGCATAAATCATCAAGAAAAGTAGACAAATATAAATGCATGAAACTCAAGGAAATGTTCCTTCAGCTCAGAGGAAAGCTTAAAGCGTAATAATTTGGTTGGAATGCCAGATATTACAGGCAATTTGTTACAAAAATTACTGACCTTTTTTACATGAAATCGAGAAAAGTGCATCCGTGTACTCTACGCGTTTACTGTAAAATGAAAAAGAAACAAAAGACACCCTAACTAGGCTTATTCGCTTGCTCTCACTTTACATATCCGTTCTATGTGGAAAATAAATATATATGATGCAAGGTGGTATTCTGCAGATGACGTTTAGCTGAGGCGCAGATGATATATCTTTGGCAATGAGTATACATTAAGAACTGCAATCAGTTTTCTATCAGTTTAATGCAGAGACATTTTATGTCTTAAAGTCAACATTTTAATAAATTTTCAATTTTTAAATGATTAAGAATATTTTTAACATTTAAGTCTTAATTTGAACATGAATTGAAATGTCTTAACTTTGAAAACTTCAATTTTTATTTTTTTTTAATTTTTATTAGCTTACGTATAAAAATTTCATTTTACAATTATGCAATTTTGTAATTTTTCAATCAGCAAACTTTTAGGCTTTTTGAAATTGTTAGATTCAAGGCGATTCCAATATTGTAATAGAATGATTAATGTTTAATGCTTCAAACTATAAATTGTAGATTTCAGGCTCCTCATTAAAAATATAAAAATTTAAGCCTCTTTAATTTTTTAATTTGCCATATGGAACACTTGCAAATTAGAATTGTTCAACCTTATACATATATTTCAAATTAAAATGGTCGAATTTGAAATATATTTTAATTTTAGAAAGTTGAATTTTATTTTTACGACTATAAGTATTTTATATGTATATTATTCAAATTTTGTGAATAATGTTGAGAATTGTGTAATTTATAGGATTGATAATTTAAAATTTATTAAGGCCTGCAACAAAAATATTTGATTTTAACCGCTTGAAATATCGAATCTGAAAAATTTATCAAATTTACGTGTTTTGAAAAGGCGGAATGTATAGTTTTATTTTCGAACTCTTTATTTTAAACGGATGTAAATCTTATCCATTTAAATACAATTGTTGTGATTTTGAAAATTATTACATTTTGAACGGTTTCAATTGTAACATAATGGTTCATTCCTAAGTTTCGAAATTGAAATTAGGCACCTTCCCTGACATTGAATTAGACAAATTTAAATTTTAAAACCTCAAAAATGTTATTTTTTCATTTTTAAAGACTTTCAAATTGAAATCATATAACCTCATAAGTCCTAATATTATTCTCTTTAACGTTTTATACATTATGTGTAAGATCATTAAATTTATGATTCTAATACTACCAAAAGCTCAAATTTTATTTTTAAAACCTTCCAAATTTCCCACTTATTTAATTTTAAATATAAGAATTCTCTTAATTATTCAATTTATACTACTTAGAATAGCAGATGGTCATCAATTGTGACCAATTGTAAACAAATTCTTCAAATGTTTCAAACTTTATAAAGCGTATATTTTAAATTGATAAGTTATATACGTTTTTAATTGAAAATTGTTTAATTCTTATTATGATCAATTTTAATCAATAAAAATTGAAAATTCAATTTCAAATGTTTACGGTATCGTGATTCTGATTGCATATAATTCAATTCTAAAGGATTATCAAATTACTATGTTCTTTCCTAAACTCGCGTCAGTTGATACATTTGTTAGCGTTTGCAATAATCAATTTCTATATTTCTCAGCTTGACATTATTTTGATTAAAAAATCGCTTAGTAATTTTAAATCAATAATTTATGAATAAAAAAATTGCCATAACTGTATTTTCTTATTAAATATATGTAAATAAGCATAAAGCAATGTATAACTGAAGAAAACGACATTTCTTTAAAACGTACACAGAGGCAGTTTTGGTTTTTCGTACATCAAATATTTTATTTGTTGTTGATTAATTATTCTTAATGAATATTACAACATTTTTATTAAATTAATTAGTGCTAACATGTGTAATAAAAATTTTAATTTTTTAACTTCAACTTTTTAACTATAAAATTTTTTCATTATAATTAATTTAAATTTTTAGAATTAAATTAAAAATATCACATAATTCTTATAATAACCGTCAATGCGAGAAATTCATTTCGTAAGTCGAAATCATGTCCAAATTAAGTAGTTAGTCGTCATAGGGTGGAGAGCCCAGTTATAACCCCGAGTAAAAATGCTTCGACTTGAGTTCGACTTGGCGCTGTCTTGAGTTCGTCTCCAAGACATCGATGTCTGGCTG
>JAABKJ010002711.1:0-27325 GCA_011634705.1 Andricus grossulariae
AGCTCTTGAAACAAATCGTTCCTTGAAGACATTTTTTCGTAATGTCAATGTGGAACAGATTTTGAAAACGCACAAAACAATGTATTCGCAAAAAAAGCACCTCTAGAGGCATTTTTTAATGCTCATACTTTTACGCACTCTATCGGCGTTTTAGGAAATCTTTTTTCCATGCCCTCGGAATATTTAAAAAAGATTAATGAAATAAGAGATTTATGAAAATAGGAACTTCAACATATGATTACGTAATCACTCAAACAATACCCCCTCCCCCATGTAATCATTCGTAATCATACACATGAACCCCTACCACCCTATGATGATTATGTAATATATGGACGGCCCCTTAGCAGAAAAAATATATAAATTTTTCCAACATTTTGGGTTCAACTTTAAAATTGTTGCACCATGCATGCAAAAATTTTTACAAGAATGGTTATAAATTGGTGTAATTCTATAGAAATTTACCTATAAAATAATTGCAAGAACATTGCAAATGTTTATTATATTATAATTCACTTAAATTTTAAGAAAACTTCGAAATTTACTCTATTTTGCAATATCTTCCCAGGAAATTAGTCAAAAAAGGGTTTCGTAGCGTATTAAGACGTTAATTAGGTCGTTCAAACCTGCCCCTCCCATACTTTCCCTCCCCTCACTTCACCCTTCGCTCCTCCTTCCCAACTTCTTCTTTCACAACTTCTCCTTATTCTCGATTCCCCAGCTGACACTCCCCTTCCCCTGCCCTCATTTCCGCTTCCCCACTCACCTTCACTTATCATTTCCCCCTTTCCCCTCCTATAATTTCCCTCCACCTCCCCTCACTTCCCTTAACTCATTGCCTGTCACTTTCTCTATCCCCCTCTCCCATATCCCCCACACCCCTTCCCTCACTTCCCCCTACCCTAATTAACCTTCGCCTACTCCCTCCTGTAATTTCCATTCACTTCCTTAACTTACCCTCCCCTAATGTCCCTCTCTTCATTTTCCCTTACTTCCTCACACATTTCCCTCCGCTTCCCCTACTTTACGTCCTCGCATTTCCCCTAACTTCCCGTACTTTTCCTCCTTCCATTTCCCTTTACTTCTACTTTCCCTCTCCTCATTTCCTATCATTTCCCTACTTTCCTTCCTCTCATTTTCTCTAATTTCCCGTACTTTCCCGCCTCTTATTTCCCTTCTCTCGTTGCCTATAACTTCCCCTACTTTCCCTCCCCTCCTTTTCTTTTACTTCCCGTACTTTCCCTCCCTTTATTTCTCTCTACTCATTTTCCTTGCTTTCCCTCTCCTCATTTCTCCTACTTACCCTCTCCTCATTTCCTTACTTATTACCCTCATTTTCCATCGCTTCCCCTACTTTACCTCCCTTCATTTACCCGCGATACCCCTACTTACCCTGCCGTTATTCTTCTTACTTCCCATACTCCCCTCCCCTTAATTTCCCCTACTTTACCTTCCTTCATTTCTCCTCACTTCCCCTCCTTGGAAAAAGTAGGACGGACGGACACCTGACCGAAACTACAAGGGCTTATGCCTAGGCTACGAAACCCTCAAAATTGACAAAATGTCTTAACCCTGGTTCATTCAGGCAGTGTCATACTCGTGTTCGGTAATGTAGTTTCAATTAATATTTATCATTTGAGTCTGTGATTAAGGATAAGTTTGGTTGCGAATTTAAAATTGGCTGATCACTAGATACCCTGTACATGTTTCGACAAATTAAGCTATGTGTGTCTTCTTTGCAGGTACCACCTCAAATATCGGTGACCGATGTTCTAGGTGGACAAGTAGTGTTAGTGGGTTGCTGCTCGCCTTCACCATCTCCATCACCTGATTCCTTGGAAGATTTATTACCACATTACAGTGCTCTTCCTAGATTCATTATATCAGAACCTTGTGATCCTTCACTGCCCAGTATCACTCGAGGCATCGGTAGGCCACTCAGTACGCCAATACCTGCAGAAGTGGAAGTCACTTTATCTGATGAGTCGAGTAGACTGAACTCGGAGACGATATTAGGTCGAGTGAAACAAATCATAGACGCTAGAGCACCACCGAAAGGTTTTATTTTCTCGCGGGAGGAAGTAGAAGGGGGTGGGCTTAGTTTAGAATATCCTGGTGGTGTACAAATTGAATTAAGAGTATGCGAATCGGAGGAGAGAGAAGTGAAGGGTATAAAAATGCGAAGAATCAGCGGGGACCAAGTTCAATATAGCCAGCTGTGTCAGCAGTTGATTTCTTGCATTACCGTTTGACGACGACCAGCATTATTATACCTTAATCTTCGTTTTTATATTTTACTTTACTGCATTACATTCCTGGTGCCACACACCACCCATCACAGTATTGCATAGCATGCTGCAAGGTACTATCAAGTACCGTTTTTATATTATTCTTATACGCGCCAAATTCAACCAGTTTCAAAATTATAGTACACTTTGATGATTCGAAAAACTAAAATGTTACAGATTTTTAATTGTATGCTGTTAATTATATTTAATGATTTTTAACTTTATGTGTACAACTTGTAGACTCGCCTGCACTGAGGTACGACAGCTTTTCCCGAAAAAGCATATTACGCAAACTGTTCGAGTAGCAATGGGATAGAGCAAAGTGTGAATTTTAGTCAGACAATTGTTCTTTAGATTTTTTAAGTTCATATATGATTTATATGACTTGATTTGACGAAGCATTTATTTATGTTTAACAAAATATTTTACATACCGCCTGCCGTTGAGATGGTTGCAAATTATGTTTGTACGTTCGTTGGGTGACAAATTCTCAGTCAATGATACATTTTATAAATCGTGACATATCTTAGTCATGCATTAATTGATTTTGAAACTCTTTTTAATGGAATGTCTGATGCACTTTTAAAATTTTATTTATTTTTTAATGACACTTTCTTTATAAAACTGTTATTTTGTGTTTATCAAAAAATTATTCGTTTTTAGAGTGTCTATCAGGGTGGCCGCTGGACCGAGAAACCGGGAATTTTTGTTGACCAAGAAAAACCGGGAAATCACATTGAAATAATTTTTTGCCCTGGAATTATCCAAACTTTTAAAGGAACAATCTATCCAATAACTTGAAATATCAATTCGAAAGCATTAGTAGTTAAACGAGTGTAAACATTGGATCGAAAGTTTATAAAATATTTTCAATTTTAAAGTAACTTCAAATTAATAGGTTCATAATTAAACGCTTTTATTCAATTTCAAATCCTATTCAAATATTGTTTCAGTCTGAAATATTCCATGTGTAACCCATTCAATTTGAAATTTTTTAATTAAGAAAAAGAACAATTATTTCATTAGTAACAATATTTGACTGTTTATATAAAACGAGCAATTATAAATCAAACATTCAAGATTAAACAATTTGAAACTTAATTGTTTGAAATAGAAAGCCTGCAATCGTTAAAATTTTAAAGAGTTAGATTTAAACTTTAAACATTACAATTTTAATTGTTCTATTTAAAAAAAAAATTTGTATTTGTAAGTGAAATTGTTGAATTTTGATGTATAAATAACAATTGAATACTTATTAATTTAGACAAAATTCCAGTAAGTTGAAGAGATATTTAGAAGTTTTTAAAAGATTAAAAATTAATTTCAAACTTGAAATGATTTCATATAATTAAAAACAAAATGTAGAGTTTTGCAGATTTCATACAACAAATTTAGTAGCTTTTTAAAAATTGTGAAAGGTTTCATAAGAGTAAAAAAATTTTCTTAAGATTCCTAGAAAAATGGAAAATAATTTTTTATTTTGAAAAATTAATTTTAGGAGAATATTTAGAAAGATTTCCAAAATTGTAAAAAAAAATCCAAAATAATTCAAAGAGCTTTGAACTTTGAACGTTCCAATTTTAATTTGATATTTTCTACTTTGAAAAAATAATTTTAAGAGGATATTTCAAAATATTTCAAAACAAATTTTGATGTATAAATTAGAATTGAACAATTGAGCCGCTGGATAGTGTAAGGGCTTATAAAATCAACATGGCGTTCGGGTTGGCCCCTGTTGTCTTGCAAATTGATTTTGAAAATTAAATTTTTGAAATATATGGCCATGAAATTTCCTACAGAGCCATTTGTTTCCAAAATTTAATTTTCAAACTCGATTTTAGGGACAACAGGGGCCAACCGCAACGGCCATGTGAATTTGATATGCCCTTACACTATCCAGCGGCTCAATTATTGATTTGAACTACTTAAAATAACAATAATTTAAGTTCTAAT
The DNA here is from genome assembly GCA_011634705.1 of Andricus grossulariae. Lineage (NCBI taxonomy): Eukaryota > Metazoa > Arthropoda > Insecta > Hymenoptera > Cynipidae > Andricus > Andricus grossulariae. The sequence continues at coordinate 4,242 of JAABKJ010002711.1, forward strand.
TTAAAGAATGTTCAGTTTAAAAAAATGTTATTCGTTCAATTGGAACGAATGAATAATCCCGAAAAAGAAAATATTCGAAACAGAACATTCCCGAAATTATAAAAATCCCGAATTGGAAAATTCCCGAACAGTTTATAATATTGCCGAATTTGACAATTTCCGAATAATAAAATTCGCGACAGAAAATTGCTGAATTATAAAATATCCGACACTAAAATTTCCGGAATTTAAACAATTAAAATTTTGATCAAACTATTTTTCAAAAGGTTTAATTTATTTGTAAAATTATTGTTTGAGTTTAAAATAACAATAATTTTTAAAAAAGTTCTCAATGTAAGTTTTTTGTTGAAAATGTGCATAGTATTTTTTCGAATTATTGCTCTTGTAATAAAAATATTGTTCTTGTATTATTCTTTTGCATTGAAAAATATTTTGTTTTTCAATTATTGTTATTTCAAATTCAAACAATAATTTTAAATCAATAATTAATTAATTGTTTAAATTCGATAACTTTCTTGTGTCAGGAATTTGGCTGTATCTGTTATTTTATTATTTCGGAATTTTCAAATTCGCTAATATTATAAATTGTTCGGGAATTTTTTCATTCGAGAATTTTCCAAGTCGGGATTTTTATATTTCGGCAATTTTATCATTTCAGGAATATTCTGTTTCGAATATTTTCTTTTTTAGGCATTTTACAGTGTCGGTTTCTAGCTTAAATATGCTTTAAATGAGGTAATTTTGAAAATTTACAAAATGATTGATTTATTCTTCAATTTAGAGCTTTAAAATTATAACATGGATTTATATTTTTTTTAATGAATTTGAATATCAAAACTGTACAATTTACAAAAGTTTGAAAGTATTAATAGCTTCCATTTTATGTGTGTAAATTATTAATCGTTTGAATACAAAATTTTGGAATTGAGCAATGTTTAAACTTCATTTTTCAAAGTTTGAAATTCAAGACTTCCACTTTGACTGCTTCAATTTAAAGTTCAGTTTTTATTACTTCATTGACTGTAAAAAAAATGTGCGAATCGGGAGATGACCGGGAATTTTCGTCTTTGATTTTAACGGCCACCCTGGTCTATGTACATATATTTGATATTAATTTTCGTTACGTTCGGAATAAAAAAAAATTGACGTAGTATTGTTGGCAATTATAAGAAAAAATGTTAAGCCCCTTTCGTCTTTCGTGTCGGTCAATTGTTGTATAAATAATTTTTACTGGGCCAAAGTTATATAAAATGCTTCGTTATAATTGGTCGACTGTGTAATATATTATTAGTTCCACTTATTTTATAGAAAAAAAACATATTCAGTTTTAATAGTAGGTAAATAGTTGTTATTAATACAAGACATTATTAAATCCTTAATTATCAGTTGTGTTTTAAAGAAACTGAGAAGTGTATAAGTATAAGATTGTACTGTCCGGACAAAGTTAGCATCATTTTACGCCAATTGTCTTTATTCTTGTTTGCCAGAGTATTTCCAAATACTTGAAATTCGTAAAGCCCAGCAGAAAAGTTTTGAAGGGTAGATGTATGTGTGAAATTGCGTGTATATAGTAAATTGTAAATATTTCGTGATACTTGGAGAGAAGAGAGATATGTATATAAAATAAACAAACATAAGTTTACGGCTATTCAATTTGAACTAACATTATTCCTGAAGATTTATCAGTTTATATTCGGTAATGTTGAAGCAGATTGTTATTCAACGCTAATTTCCAACATCAAAGCTGTGAAGCAGGTTTATATTTGTGGCCAAACCATTAATTGTAATTTGAATTAAACGTTTTTTTATTACGTTAGACTTGGAAAATATATGTATTGTTTTATGATAATTGTTAATCAAATTGAAGTAGCTTGAACTGAATGCCATACAACATGTACAGCTTTGGTTTTATCAATTGTGTTAATTTTGCCAATGAAAACTTGCAATCTTCGGCTCTGATAGATGTGTTTTTATTTTCTTTTATATTTAAAACTGTGAATTAAAATGAGCAAAATCTGTTGACATTTTTAGCATCATTTTATGAAGAAATTATCTTTTTTTTTTTCGTCGCACTGATAAAAACCAGAACTATTGTGTATACTTGCACAATAACAGTGCATACTGTACGATCAACGAAAATGTATGCAGAAGTAACTTTACTGAATTCAATCTCGAGGCTGCATCCGATGAAAAGTGTGCACACTATTATTAAAATATTTTCCATCGCCTTTTTTTCGGTTGGAAAACTTTGAAATAAAAACTGGAATTTTTTATCGTATATGAATCTCAAACATATCCTCAATGTTTTCCGCCTGATGAAAATCAAATTAAAAAAATATTTCAGGTAATATTGTGAATACTCTCAGGGAGCGTCAATTTAATACGTAAGGCTTTTTAGGGGTGAGGGGGGTCCAAAGCATTTCTTACGTAACTTTCCTCTTTCTTCTTTCAAAAATCCCTTATCATCTTTTAAAATCCGTGGAAATATCTTACGATCTCTAAAAATCGGGTAAAATCCTTGAAATTCCATGAAATATTTCGTAATCTTACGAGATCCCTTTAAAATTCATTGAAATCTTTAAAAGCCGTGGGAATTTTTCCAAATCTCTTGAAACCCCTCACTATATATTAAAATCAATTAAAAACGTTTTAAAGCCATTAAAATTCCTTGAAATCCCTTAGAATCCTTTCTAATATTCGGAAATCCTATAAAATTCCGTTAAATCTTAGAAATCTTTTTAAATCTTCGGAAAACCTTTGAAATCCCGTGAAATCAAAACCCCTTTAAATCTCTTAAAATCCGTTAAAATCTTTTGAAATCATCAAACCCTCTTTAAATCTTCGAAACCCCATTAAAATTCCCTTACATCCTTTAAAATTCATGAAAATCTTCGCTATCACATGAAATCCTTTAAAATCCTTTGAAATCTCGTGGCTTATTTCGAAATATTTTTTCATTCATTGAAATCAGCGAGAATCTTTCCGAATCTCTTGAAATCCCCTACAATATATTAAAATCTTTGAGAAGCATTTAAAATTCCTTGAAATCTCTTTAAATTCTTGATAATATTATTCGGAAATCCTATGAAATTCCGCTAAATCTGTTGAAACCTTAAGAAATCCTCTAAATTCCGTGGATATACTTTTTTTTAAATCACTTAAAATCCTTTGAAATCTCGTATAATCATCGAAACTCCTTTAAACCTCTTAAAGTCCGTTACAGTCTTTTTAAATCTCGTGAAGTCATCAAAACCTCTTTAAATTCCTTCAAATCTTTGAAATCCCATTAAAATCCACAGATGTCCTTCAAAATTTGTGAAAATGCTTAAGTGTCACATGAAGTCCTTTAAAATTCCGTGACTTATTTTGGAATATTTAACAATCTCTTAAAATCCTTTGAAATCTCCTAAATTCTCTTTAAATCTCTTTCAACTCTTTGAAATCCCTTAAAAATCTGCTAATATCCTTCAAAATTCGTAAAAAATACTTGAGTATCGCATGAAATCCTTTGAAATCCCGTAACATATTTTATAATCCCTTAAAATCCCTTAACCCGTTTAAGAACTGTGAAAATCCCTGAAATCATTTAAAATCTCTAAAAATCGGTTAACTTGAAAATCCGTGGAAAATCCTTTACAATATATTGAAATCCAATCAAATGTTTTAAAAGTCATTTAATTCCTTGAAACGTCTAAAAATCATTAAAATCCCTTTATATTTCTTAAAATCCGTTAAAACTCCTTAAAATCCTTTGAAATTCCGTAAAATTATCGAAACCCTTTTAAATCCGTTAAAATCCCATGAAATAACATGAAATTATCGTAACCTCTTTAAATCTATTGAAACCCCTTAAAATCCTTCGAAATCTTAGTAAATATTTTGAAATCCCTTTAAGTCCCTTAAAATCTTCGAACCTTTGAAATATTTCGAAATGTCTTAAAAGCTCTTTAAATTCCTTGAAGTCCCTTGAAATCTTCTAAAATCCCTTGAAAATTGAGATTCTCTCTGAAATTGTAATATGTAATTTCTTCAAACTCTTGAAATTTTTTTTAATGCATTTAAAATTTGTGAAATCTTTCGTAACTGTTTCGAATCATTTGAAATACACTAAAACTTTTGTAATCCCTTGAAATCTTTAGAAATTGGTCGTTAAATTACGTAAAAATTTTTTATAATTCTTTTAAATACTTTATAATCTTTTGAAATACCTTACAATACCTTGAAATCTGTTGAAATAATTTAAACTCATTGGAAATCTTTGCAAATCTTTTGAAACTCCCTTATATCCTTGAAAATTTGTGAAAATACTTGAATTTCGATTCCAAAATATCACATTAAATCCTTTAAAATCCCGTGACTTACTTTAAAATATTGAAAAATGTCTCAAAATATCTTGAAATCTGCGGAAATCGTTCTTTATTCCTTAAAATCCGTCGAAATCCTTTCAAATCCAGTAAAATCTCTGGAAATCTGTTTTAACTCCTTGACGTTCCTTGAAATGTGTGAGAAATCCTAAAACTGTTGTAATCCATTCAAATCCTTTGAAATTCCTGGAGATATCTTGAAACCGTAAAAAAAAGTTTGTATAAACTTCGTAAAAATTGTGTAATTCTTTGAAATACCTTGCAATCCGAAATTTGTTGAAATTCTTTCAAATCATTGGAAATCTTTTGAAATCCTTCGAAACCTTGTTTGCAATGACATTAATTGTTATATATTTTGATGTATTGAGTCAAAAATCCTATAAGGGGAGCGGGTCTAAAGTTTCAAAAATGAGCCTTGCGTAATTAATGGACGTTCCCGTATCAGAAACGCTCTTCATGAATATGATAATTCAAATTACATTTCAAATTCGAATTAGGGCAAAATTTTGTTTGATAAACGAATACATTAAAAAATGTTGAATTTTAACAGCCTTTAAATATTTTATTTTCATTATTGATTTTTTAAACAGTTTTAGAAGCATTAAAATCGAAAGTTTTAAAGTCAACCTCAAGCACAGTTTATCAATTATAAGTTTTGCTTTTACACAAATTATATATGGGATTGAGAAATAGGCTTACTAGTGTCACTTTATATGTAGGTGCTAAGAATATTCTTTTTTTTGTTTATTTTTATATTTTATATATGCTTTAAAATTAATAGATTATAATGATACCTAATCAAAGAATGTCACATTATTTTTATACTTATGATTATATTATCGGAATATAATTTTTTATAATCATAATATTTTTTTAAAAGTGAAACAAATTGTCTATACACGTACACATCACTGTACTTTACTCAATTAATTTGATACTTCATGAACAGATTAATACTCTTTTTGCGTGCGCTGATTTTAAAATGTCTCATTCGTATTGAAAATTGTAATGATAAAATGAGATTTAAGTATTCTTGGCACCTATTATGTGTTGTACATAATGCATACTATATGGTTATCCGTATACTTATATACATAAATATATATATTATATAAATAATAATAGAGTACAGATAGTATTTTCTGCTGTCAATTCTTCAACTAAGACTGTGATTTTTAAATATGCTAATTCATAATTAGAGTTCATTATTAATACACATTCATTGAATAAAAGAAAATAAAGTTGAAAGAGAAGTGCAAAAATAAAAGTACTTAGCGAAATATTATTTACCTATGTCTCTACCTTCTGAAATAAAAAAACTGCAAAAAATTACACAAATACTGCCAATTTTCCCTCACGTAGCTGAGGGACCAGCAGACTGCTACCACCGCCCCTTCCCAGAGCTAGTTCTTTGTACTTAATGAGGAATAAAATACGGAACATAATTTTCTTTCAATTTGGGAATTAGTAATTTATAAATATTATATTCGAAATCTAGGGATTTTGGGCCATTTGGACGATATTTGACTTGTCTTCATAAAAGTTTTATGTTGTCACACGTTTTGTGAATACCAACATAAAACTTTTATAAGGCAAGTCAAATATGGTGAGAATGACCAAAAATCTTACATGTCGAATATAATATTAATAAATCACTAATTGCAAAATTTGATGAAAATTTATGTTCCGTATTTTATTCCTCATTGAGGCCTAAGGACTTTCGCTTGCAAGGGTCGGCGACAGCAGTGGTGGCCCCTCAGCTGCGTGAGGGGAAATTAAGTAGTGGGGTAGTATTTTTAACAAATCAGCCCTATAAAGAATCCATGTATCCAAAATTCTGTAGAAAAATATCCATAAAAACAAAGTATTTTTTTACAATTTTTGAAATTACTGCTGCCCTCAAATCTATTCAAAATATACCCTTATATTTGGTTATAAGTTTTTCTAGATTGGACGTTTTATTACATGAAAGTTCTGAAAGTACAATAAATATAATAATAATTCAAATAAATATTAAAATAGCTACATCGGCTTTCACACGAGTTTAGTTTTAATTTGAAACGGTTTTTAGTGATCTGTATACAGATGAATTTTATTGACATATCAGATTTTATCCCAGGAAATAAATAAATTAATAAGTTAATTTAGGATTTTATATCGTAATTAGATATTCTTTAAAGACAAATGCTCAGAAAAAAAAAACATTTCTTTGAATCAGAGCTACATATTCATTGGCTCTCAGGGAAAGAAATTTCTTAGTTTAAAGAAAGAGTTTTTTTGTTCCTACACAAATTTTTCTTTAATTTAAAAAGATTTCCTTCATTTTCAAGTTATTTATGGTTGAATAAAAAAAACTGTATCAAAGAAACGGTTTTTTAAATTTTAAAACAAATATTTTTCTGAGTGATTCTGTAATTCTGAATCTTTTTGATGTTTCCCATTTTCGACACTGATCCATTTTGAAGATATTTACTATTCAAAATTCGCCAACTTGTTTAATTTTTATAGTTTTTTTAAATATATTATTGAAATGGATCTATCTTGAAAATTTACAATTAAAGATTCTTGAATTCTTAATGTGTACGTATAGTCAATTTTTAATTAAAATTAATTAATTAAAAACATAATTTCCCAAATTGAAATTTTTTTTATGTAAATCAACAGATTTACAGAATTTTTAATTGTAAATTTTCCAAATCTAAAACTTCTATTTTAAATATTTACAATTCAAAGTTCTTTAATTCTTAAGAGTTACGATCGAAAATTCTTGAATTGAAAATTATTCAATTTTGAAGACATATTTCAAAGTGTAATTTTGAATGTTTTTTTTAATATGTAGTTCAAGTTTAAAGATTTACAATGAAAAATTCTTCAGTTTTTCAAATTTGCAATTAAAGCTTCGAGTTTAAAGGTGTATAAATAAAAAATCTGAAATTTTGTTAATTTATAAATCAAAAGTCAAGACCGATTCCGAGTAAAAATCGTTCAAGAAGTTTGAGGTTCAAATTGTAGAGGTTTTGAAAATCGTCTTTGGATGGCGAATAAAGATCTATTTTTAAATTGAAAAAAAAGGAAAATCTTGCTCCCGAGATATGGAGAGGCTGAATAAGAATAAAAAGTTTTTCATCCAAAAAAATTATTCTGTTGCGGGAAAATAAAGATTTAGTGTGACGGTATCGCACTGTAACATCTTGTTTTGAATTACCATTCTTTTCATTACTATATTAAAAATTAGATTTCGAATAAATCCTTTTAACATAACATGTATTTGATTTTTTAAGGTATTTTTATGCAAAAAAGCCAATTTTCGGCAAAAATGTTGGTTATCTAATTTTTGTTTTGCAACCCTTTACTTAATGTTTATAATAGAAAATAATGCAATTTTTATTGCTTTTTTGAAATAGTTCAAGGTTGAATATTTAAAATTGAAATTTATTCAAATTTTGTACATTAGGTATGTAACATATGTTTCGTTATATAAAAAAAGGAATGGTAATTCAGGTGTCTCGGGTAATAAGTAACTAAATTGCATTTAATAACACATGGTTGCGAAATTTGAAAAAATTACGTAACATAGGCCGGGGGGTAAAAAATTGTCAAAAAATATGATGCGTAATTTGTGGATGACCCCATATTCACAGAAACGCTACAGGCCAACGCAAAAATCCTCGATTCTTTATAAATTTAAACGAGGTAATTAAAAAAAAATTATATAAAAACTTGGTCATCGACTTGACACAATTAGTATATCGACCGGACCCAAAAACCGTATAATATTGACGAATATTGAACAATGAAAATATTTTTTATTCCATGCGTACATATACAATTTTCGATTAATAATTTAAATTTCACAAATTAATTTCACATATTAATGTTTTGAAATATTTTTGACGTAGACATGGATGAATAGTTTTGACGGATCTCGATTATAGGATTCACATATAGGATACAGTTTATATATCATATTTATAACAATAATGCTAATATAGTAAAAATTGAATTTAAACAATATAATTACACTTCATATGTATTACATCAAATTTAACACAGAATGTAACATGAAATCAACAAATGGCTAGTAATATATATTGCAACGTTAATATAATATATAACATAAGTATAAAATCATGTAGTTATATAACTGATTAATTTTACTAGATACTGGTATAAATTAGATTAGGACAAGTATACCGAAAAAATGATTCTTTAGGAACATTTTATTTGAATGAAATATGAAAACAGTGACCTATATAACGTTACTCAGTTTTGATTTTTCGAAAATCAGGTGTACAGTAAATTGGGAGTACAATATATCGAAATTAATGAGAAAGAATTCAAAAAAATTCTAGCAAATCTGCAAAAATTCTAAAGAATTCAAAGAACTGGTAAAAATGTAATTGAATTTCTGTAGAATTGAAAGTGAATCCAACGTAATTCTAATGAATTCAATTGGATTTGGTAGAATCTTAAGAGTTAAAAAAAATCTACGCAAAAATTCAAAACAATTCAAGAATATTTAAAATAATTCAAGGTGAATTCAAACGAATTTTACAGGGTGGCCGCTGGACTGGGAAACCGGGAATATTCTGAGGCCGGGAATTTGACAATTAATTAAAAGCGTTCGATATTGAAAATTTGTTGAAAAAAAGTTTTCAGTTGATAAACTGTAAATATAAATTAATTACTGATTTTTTTAATCGAACTGTAATTCGAGTATTTCAAATTGAACAATAATTGATTTTATAATTCGAAATACTTATTAGTTAAACAGATGTAAAAGTCCGATTGAAACTTTATAAACTAATTTCAAATTTTAAATAATTTTAAATTAATAGATTAAAGCGGCCAGCGAGATTCCAGTGAATTCGAGAGAATTCAGTACATTCCATTTAGTAAAGAATACATGTGATTTTCGAGAAATCGCTAAATTCTTAATTTTACCAACATCATTCTAGATGTAAAACGTTTTATCACATAAAATGACTGAAATTTATGAGGAATACTTTTATATTAACCTTTTAATTATCAGACCATTTTTCATTTTTCATAACCATAATAAATATAATTAAAGGGTTAAAATGTTTATCACACTTTCTACAACCACAAAATGATACTGGTATTTTCACCAAGTTACGCAAGACTTCGAGGCCGGTCAAAAAGTATATCTTTAATTACCTTTTTGTATATTAATTTATATTTATTACATAAAGAGAGATGTACTTTCAAGAATAAATGCCCTCTTAAAAGGAAAGAAACGATTGACAAAAGAACAAACAAAACGATTTTGATTATGGAATTCCCAACTTTTTTGAACGACCCCTTGCAAATGCATAATATATTTCTTTAAATCATTAAACTCAGTCATTCACTATTGTGTCATTTCTTCTATAAAATCTATAATGCAATGCAATTCATCATTTTCTAATAAAAACTCAATAAACTTGATCACCTAAACACTAAAAATGTATAGCATCTTCGGAACTAATATACTGTACGACGATATAATAATGACCACATTGTGTTAGGGAACGTCCATTTATTACGCAAGGATGATTTTTTGCAACTTTAGACCCAATTCCGCCCTTCTCACGTAAAATTTCAAGGAATGACAAAAGTTTTAGGGTATTTCAAACGATTCAAAAGGATTACTAGTGGTTTCACAGATTTCAAATGCTTTTCAAACATTTCAAGTGTTTGAAGAAATTACCTAGTACAATTTCAGAGATAATCTCATTTTTCAAGGGATTTCACAAGATTTTAAGCGTTTTTAAGGGATTTAAAGACGTTTCGATGATTTCACACGACTTCAAAGGATTTAGCGGATTTTAAGCGTTCTAAAGGTGCTTCTATGGTTTTATGGGATTTCAAAGGATTTCAAAGGATTTTAAAAGATTTAAAAATGTTCCAAAGTATATTCACGGAATTTAGAGGATTTTGTAAGATTTCAAAAGATTTAACGAAATTTTAATGGATTTCCGAACAATATAAAGGATTTTGAGGGGTTTTGAGGAATTTAAACGACTTTTAAAAGATTTGCAAAGATTTCAATTTTTTTAAACAGATTTAAATAGTTTTCTATGTTTTCACAGGATTTTAAAGGATTTTAAGGCATTTTAACGGATGTAAAGAGATTTAAAGAAGTTTTTATTATCTCACGGGATTTTAAAGGAATATAAGAAAATCTCATATATTGTAAAGGGATTTCAGAAGATTCGAAAACTTTCGAAAAGATTCTCATGGGTCATGAAGATTTTAATGAACTTTAAAAGGATTTCAAAGATTTCAAAATATTTTAAGGCATTTCAAGGGTTCAACCGGTTTCCACGGATTTTAAAGGGTTATATAAGGGCTTTCCCAAATTTCAAGCGATTTCAAGGATTTTAATAGTTGTAAAGGGTTTTAAGGGATTTTAAGAGATTATAAAATATGGCACGGAATTTCAAAGGATTTTAAAGGAATTTGACGAATTTCAAAAGATTTAAACGGGTTTCGATGACATAACGGGATTTTGAAAGATTTAAATGTATATCCACGGAATTCAGACGATTTTGTAAGATTTCAAAAGATTTAACGAAATTTCATAGTATTTCCGAACATTATAAAGGATTTAAAGGGATTTCGAGGAATTTCAGTAGGTTTCAAATGATTTTAATGAATTTTAATATATTCTAAGGGATTTCAAGTTCGGAAAGATTCCCGCGGCTTTTAAAGATTTTAAAGGAATTTCAAATATTTCAAGAGATCTCGTAAGATTTGAAATATTTCATGGAATTTAAAGGATAAGTATTTTTAAGTGATAAAGAATGATTTCAACAGCCAAAAAAGGTCTTAATTATCATATTTGAGGAAAAAAATTATAAATTGGAAACGCACGTAAGAAACGCTTTGGACCCCCCCCCCCCCCGTAAGGATTCGTAAGATTTTCCGGACTCGCCTCCCCCTAAAAAGCCTTACATAATTAATGGACGCTCCCTTACGCGAATAAAAAGATTACTTTGCCTAAGAAACCTGCAGGTTCGCTTCAATATATCATTTAATTGTGGAATAGAAATAAAATTGTCACCTGTTCAAACAATTGTCTCACTAACTTCGTCATTATACTTTAATCAGAATGAGGTTTTTCTATTAAATTTGAAATTTAAAATATAATCAAAATTAAATTGGAAAAAATATGTTTTTAATCTACTGCCGTGCAAAACAAGAAAGCGGCAACTAAATTTGCGATTTGGTCCTCCGATTCACAATTGTTTCCGATAAATTTAAATAGAAAACAACTGAAAATCAGGTATAGAATTCTAAATTTAGTTACCGCTTTCCCTAGCCCTAGCGGACCGAATGAACGGAACGGATACGCTACAGCCTATCCTCATACTTATCCACATCGTATCTTCTCCGTATCATGCAAGAAAAACTCATTAAAAAAGAAAGATGAACATTTAACTTTTTAAAATTCGGATTCTACTTGAAATTTTGCGTTAGAACGTCACGGAGTAATTGGAATAGTTTTTCTTGCAACATTAAAAACTTTAAGAAAATATAATACCTATCGAAAACGTGGGCTGAAGGAGACTTCAAGCGCATCCATAATCGCGTAATCAGTATGTTGCGTAGTATACTGCTTACGCGATTATGGATGCGCTTGAAGTCGCCTTCAGCCCACATTTTCAATAGGTATTATATTTTCTTAAAGTTTTTTATGTTGCAAGAAAAACTATTGCAATTACTCTGTGACCTACTAACGCAAAATTTCACGTAGAAACCGAATTTTAACAAGTTTAATGTTCATCTTCCTTTTTTAATGAGTTTTTCTTGCATGATACGGAGAGGATACGATGTGGATACTATGAGGATAGGCTGTAGCGTATCCGTTCCGTTCATTCGGTCCGCTAGGGTTCATATTTTGCATGGACGTATACTGACTCGAATATATATTCTTATGAGCAATTAAAAAAATAAAAAACACTAATTACAATTTTGCTATACATTGAACCTCTTTTTCTAGGTAATAACATCTAAACATCTTTAATCAAAGACACAAGCCAAAACACGCACTAAACAATTACCAATTCTCGCACATGCTCGTTGGCCCTGTATAGCGCATTCTTTTCTTCGATTTCTTCGATTATCCTCTTGCTCTTTTTTTCCTGACTTTGTTGACTGCGAGTAGAAACTTTTGCGCACAATGGAGTTGATGCGAGGTACCTCCGTGAGTTTCGAAACCGGTCCGTCATCAGTATCGAGGATCTATAAGTTATGATGAAATATTAGGAACAAAAGAGGAAAGAAGTGTTCATTATTAGATATCGATTATAGAACTGGTCAAACAGATAAGAAAGTGTTCTTATTTTATCTTTAGTTTGTCTTCGACAGGCGCGCATCCCGAGAAGTGCCGACATTATTCATTCGATTTTTTTTAATGAAAGATTTTTAAATTTCGAAAAGATTTATGTGTTTGGATTTTTGATAAAGATTAAATTTTTATTTAAAAACAAAGTTGAAACTTTTGTTACTTTTAACTTTTCAGCAGTACCATTTTTATTTAATTTTCAAATTTATCAAAAATGCTTTTATATCTGCGCTAAAACTCTAGAAATAATATCCAGTGGGTCAGGATAATAAAAAAATATATTACATTATAAACAAATTAAGAGGGTACACAATCTTTCCCCTATTCCCCTGCGTTCCCCTTTTTTCAAATTCCCCTTCGCTCTTTTAATATTCGATATTTGAAAATACACTTGTTCGTTTTACGTTTACAAAATTTTTCTATTCAACACTGGAATATTTTACCGCGATTAGGGAAAGATTTTTTAAGATACAGAATTATCTATTATAATTAATCGAAATTTTTAAATTTGACTCATTAAAACTAAACTACTCAGGAGTTGAATAAAATATTAAAGGTAAAATATTTTGTCGTTAAATCTATACAAATTAAATATGTATTATCATGACTCATGCATGATTTCAGCCCTTATCGACGCCTATGAAGCGGGGCTAAAGCTCTACTTTTTACTTCCAAGTGAGTAAAAAGTACTTTTTACTGCCTAGGGACTGAAAAGTGACGTCAGAGGTGAATAATGGAAATTATACATCTATGAGCTTGCAGTGTACGATCAGCCCACTCACCGTAAAAACTGTGAGGAAATTTTGGTTGCAGATAATAGAATTTTTCGGTTATTTATGTAAAGTTACCATATATAACTGTCAAATAACCGTAAATTACCAAAAATTTTAATAAATTTCCGGAACTTTATGGACATTTTTCAAAATGAATTTTGAGTAATTTATCGTAAGTTACCATATTTACCAGTAAACTTACCATAAATGACGGGAAATTTCCGCAAATTTATAAACATTCTAAAATTGAATTTTGAGCAATTTATGGTAAGTTACCATGAATCACCTCGAAAATTACCGTAAATTACCAAAAATTTCCGGCAATTCTTTATTGAATGTTTGACAATTTGGAATAAGTTAACATAAATTTCATGCTTCTTTATTCAAAATCTAACACGGACTGGAATCATATGACTGTGTTTCGAGCAATGTCTGAAATCATCCATTTGTTATAAAAAATATCGTATGCGCCAAGGGAGGCACTTTTTCTCCTCCTAGGTGCATAATATACTATTTTAAAATTAACTATAACAAAGTAGGATGGTCTGTATGTCAATATTAAAGATTCTTTAGTTTAAATTTGAATGAAACTACCAATAACGAGCTTTTAACAGTTTGGCAAATTTAAGCGCACATTCTTTAGTCTTTTATACTCCTTCTCTTACTTTTTCTTAAATGAAGAAACCTGGACTTTTCTTTGAGACCAAAATAAAACCAAAAAATTGTATTTTTTATTTGAAAATAAAAAAATTGAAGTGATTTTTTATTAAAAATTATTGAACCCTCAGGGTTTATGTAATTTGAGAATGTTTTTATGTATTCATTTTTAAAACATTTTATTTTATTTTTGTTTATTAAATTTTTAAAAAGATACTGTGTTCAGTTTTCAGACAATTTTCAATTATAATCGTTTGAAATTAAACAATTTTGATTTTGTGATAATAAATAATATTTCTAGACTTTTTAGTTCAACAATTTCTGAATTATCAATTGTACCTGATTGTACATGTAAATTTTTCAAACAAACCATTTTTAATTAAAAATATAAAAAATATTGCTATTTGAAATTTAAAAATATGTGACTAACAATATTTATGGAAACAATCAAAATCTCCAGATACGTAAAAAATATTGACATCCATGAAAATATTAAAATTATAAAAGAGTTTTTTCAAAAATATTTTACTAACTAGAATTAATTATTTCTTAAATTATTTAACTCCTTTCAAATATTTTTAGAACTCTTAATATTAAAAAATGTGATAATACGGATTTCTCAATATAGTTTGTGTTTTTGATACTAGAAAATAAATACCCAGGGAAGTAAACAAGAGCTTTGCGCGCGAGCTTTTTATTTAAACGGTGTTTTTAGAGAAATTTATTTTAATTTATATTCATGGAATTTCAAATAATTTCTACATATTTTAATAGATTTGTACGATTTCCAAATACTTCAAGGTATTTTAAGGGTTCAGCGAATTTCTACAGAATTTTAGGGAATAAACTAAATTTTAAGTTATTCTAAAAAATTCCAAAGAATTTTAAGAGATTTCGTTTTAAAAAATTTTAGAGAGAAAAGTCCAGAGACGTGAACGCGCGATTTGCACGCGTGCATTTTATTTCAACGGTTTTTTTTTAGATAAATTTAATGAATATTTTTTATTTAATTTATATCCAAGAATTGTAAAATAATTTCTACTTATTTTAATGTATTTTTACGATTTCAAGGGATTTAAACGAAATTCTAAAGAACTTTAGGGAATAAAATTTAAAGAGATTTCTACGGATTTCAACATTTTCAAGGGATATGAAAAATTTCGACAAATTGTAAAGGTTTTTAAAGATGTTCAATTTTTTAAAAAGATTCGAAAGAATTCCAAGAGATTTCCTTTCATGATATTGTAAAACTCTTAATATTTACAAATTTGTCATTATACATTTTTAAATAGTTTGATTTTAATATTTGTAAATGGTTTATTTAACAAGTTTTATCTTTTCTTCGGCTTTTTCAAATCACCGTGAATGGATTTTCAACGACCTAAGTATATCAAATTAAAAAAAACTACTTAATGGCAGAAATCATAAAAAAATCATTTAACATTATTTAAAAAATATACAGTTTCATATGAAAAAATTGTTTATTCTTTTCTAAATATAAAAAACAATCATTCTCCTATTTTTCTCCCTTTCCGTAAAAAATTACCCTATTTCCCCTTTTGTGAGCTCTGTTTGCGCTGTGATCCCTGAAATAAATAAAAGTCATTTTTCGGGATTGGCCATATTTAGCTCATTGAAATCCAGAGTTTTGGTATAAAATGTGAGAGAAATTAATATTTCATTATGATTAATTGAAAATAGATGCTACTTATCAATATTTTAAACACATTTCATAAATAATGTTATAGTTTGACTACTTCTTAGCGAATAAACTCATTTTTTTAAATTATTTAAATAATTAATAATTCTTGAAACTTTACAAATCAACATCGCAAAGAGTCATCAGAAAGCCATTTTCACAAGGAGAGCATCAGAGTTGGGATTTTTTTAAATTCTCAAAAATTAAAAATGTTTGGATTGGAATGTTTGTTTATTGAATTCACATATAATATTATTAAAATATAACATTGTTAAGACTTGTTTTTAATTCAATTTAATGTACAACAGTTGGATTTTCAAATGTTAAAAATTTAACTGTTGAAAATGGAAGAAAATTGCAAATTAAATTCTCAATAAGTGATTTTAAAATTCAAATGTTGAAAATTGAAGAAAATTCAACTATTAAAATTCATGTGTTGAAAATTCAATTTTTTTATTTTTCAGCAGTTGAAAATTAAAAATAAAAGTGAAGTTTGTATTAAAAATAAGTTTAAACACTGTTGTATTTAGATAATTTTACATGAGAATTTAAAAAATAAACATTTCAATTTATAAAAATTTTTTCGAAAGAAGTCAAGTTTTTCGAAAACTGGTCGCCATTGGCAAATATTGTTTTGACAAATTATGGTCATCCAATGAACCCTCAGTGGGTGAATCCTGAGATTAAAAAAAAAAGTCAACTCTGGTCATGTCCTTGTAAGTCGATCCCGTAAAAAAATAGAATCCTTTCGTTAAAAAATAGTTGAACTTTGAATTTTTTATGAATATTGTTGAAATAATTATTCATTTTTGTCAATTTGAAAAATATAACAAAGAGTCATCGGAAATACATTCTTAGTTGATTTTTGAATTGACAATTAGCATCTAACGATGCTGAAAAATGACTTTTGTTTATTAATTTGTTTATAACGTTATAAAAATGTTTTTAAGATTATTTCAATCAACTGCAAAATTATTTCTAGATAGTTTAAGCACATATATAAATATCTTCTTTGATAATTCTGAAATTTTTGCTAAAAATGCTACTTCTGAAAAGTTAACAACAAAAAATGTCAACTTT
Organism: Andricus grossulariae; assembly: GCA_011634705.1. NCBI lineage: Eukaryota > Metazoa > Arthropoda > Insecta > Hymenoptera > Cynipidae > Andricus > Andricus grossulariae. The sequence continues at coordinate 21,165 of JAABKJ010002711.1, forward strand.
GGTGTTACATAAAAAATTAACAAATTATGTACTTAAAAAAACACACACACAAATTTTTTCGAAATTTAAAACGCTTTCATTTAAAAGAAAAACGTACAAATCGAATGAATATTGTAGGCTGAAAATGTATTTATGCACATAAACTTTTTTGCCCCACTGCGGGGCAGTGTCGAATTAAATTAAATAATAAAATAATTCAACTAAAATAATTTGTAATCCATCAATTCATCAAACAATTTTAGCAGCTTTTTTCGAACTCAGGGGTTTTTTTTTGTCTGAACAGAAGTTTAGGTTCTTTAAATATCATCAGTTTAAAAAATGGACATATTATTATTTATTCGTAAAAATTAGCTTTCAGGTTTCAAAGTATTTCGTAAACTTCATTAGGATTTCGCAAGATTTCATTGAATTTAAAGGGTTTTATGATATTTTTAATGATTTCAAGGGATTTCAAAGAATGCTAAAGATTTTAAAGGATTTTTATGGGATGATTTTAAGTTATTTTCAACGGATTTCAATAGATATAAAAAACTCTAAACGTTTCATAATGTGTCTATAAATTGAAAAGAATTTCATAAGAATAAAAGGATTTCGTAGAATTTCAAATATTTCGGTTTATTTTAGGATATTAAAAAAGATTCCAAGGGATTTCCAAGATTGAAATCAATTCTGAAGAATTTTTAAGGTATTTTATACGATTTTTGAGGATTTCAGTCATTCTTAGGGATTTTAAAGGCTCTCTCTCAATCAGGGATTTCAACGGATTTTATAATATTTGAATAGATTTCGAAGAAAAGAATTGAGGGATTTCAAAGGATTAGAAAAGATTTTCAAATATTTTCAATAGATTTCAAGAATTTTAAGGGATTGCATGGGATTTCAAAGGATTTTAAAACATTTTAGAGTATTTTTAAAGATTCCTAGGAATTTGCAAGTGCTTCAAAATTTGTTTAGGTATTTTAAAATATTTCAAAGTATTTGAAATACTTTAGGGTATTTCCAAGGATACCAAGGAATTTGAAAGAGATTTAAAACATTTGAAGCAATTTAAAGGATTTGAATGATTTCAAGGAATTCAAAAAATTGTATGCGGTTTTAAGGAATTTCCTAGAATTTCTAAAGATTTGGAAGGATTTTATAGGACCAATAAGGTGTGAAGATATTTTAAAAGATTCCAAGGGATTTTAGAGGATTTAATCAGATTTCCGAGGATTTCAATGATTTTTAGAGACTTTAAAAGCTCTCGAGGTATTTCAATAAACTTTCCTGGATTTCAGGGAATATCAGATTTCATGGAATTTCACGGGGTTTTAAAGGGATTTTATTGAAAAATGTTTAAAGTGATATCTTAATTTATTTTACAAAACCTACCGAATGCATGTTATGTATAAATTATGTATAATCTTAATTATGTATACATAGTTAAATAAAAAAAATTTAACTTTTGAAGCTAAATAACTTTAGTTTTAAGTCTTCAAAAAATAAACTATTTCAGAATTACGCAATCCAAAATATAATTTTACATTTAAATTCTAGAAATGTTGAAGATGATAAGAATTATTAAAAGGTATCATATTATCATGTAGTATCAAATGATTTTTATAGTGATTGAATATATTTTATTATTAAAAATTGATATTTCTGTATAAGAATGTACTGTCTTTTTTACCGGTCAAAATTGAAGAATTTTGAATATTGTAAACCTTCAAAGTTTAATTATTCTAAAATCATCGAAAATTATATGATTTGAAAGGAATGATTTCATTTTTCATACAAAAATTTTCAATTTTTTCACAGATTAATGTGGAAAAGAGTTTGGAAAATTGGAAAGCTAACTCAAAAATATTCAGTTCTTAATGCTTTTTTGACATTTTTCAATTGTGGAGAATTTCATTTTAATGTAATTCTACAATGAAATATTTAAATTTCAAATATATATCAGTAATAAATGAGTAATTTTGATGATTTCATTCCTTTTAATTTTTTTTTCATTCTTTAAATTTTATGTATTCTATTTCATTCTTTTTAATTGCTTGGAATGCTTTCAAACTCCTTAAAATCCTTTAAAATTCTTTTAACTTCCTCGAAATCTTCTGAATTTCTTGGAATTCCCGTATATATCTGAATTTATCTAAATTCTCTGAATGATCTGAATTATTTGAATTCGTCTAAATTCCCTAAATTCCTTGCAATATTTTGAAATTCTTGGAAATCCGTCATTCATTTGAATTGTTTGAACTCGTACTTCACAATAATGCAAAGAATTCAGAAGAATTTAAGGAATTCAGAGATTTCATAGAATTCAAAATATTTAAGAATTCAGGAAATTTAGAGAATTTCAGGAATTTGTTATATTCAAGGAATTTCAGCAATTCAGGCAATTCAAGTTTCAAAAAATTCCGACTATTGAAGAAATTAAGGACATTCGAATATTTCAGAGAATTTAGAGGAATTCAGAGGTTTTAGGGAATTCATGAAAATTAGAGAATTCATAATATTTAAAGAACTCAGAGAAATCAAAGATTTCACGATATTCAAGGAATTCAGAGAATTTGAGGCATTTTCAAGGATTTAGATAATTCAAGGAACTCAGAAAATTAAAAGATTTCTGGAAATTCAGAATATTCAAGGATTTATACAAATTCCGAGAAATAAAGGATTTCAGAGAATTCAAGGAAGTTAGAGATATTCAAAAATTCAGATAATTCAAGGAATTCAGGAAAGTCAGCATATTAAAAAATCCAGATATTTCAGAATATTCAACAAATTCAAGGATTCTAGAGAATTTCAGGGATTTCAGATCATTTAGAGGATTTCAGAAATTTAAATAATTCACGGAATTCAAAGAATTTTCGGGATCTCAGACCATTTAGAGAATTTCAGCAATTCACAGAATTCACGGAATTCAGAATATTCAAGAAATTTAGAGAATTCAGAGAATGTTAGAGTTTTCAAAGCATATATCAAATTCAAAGAATTCTCAGAATTTCAGAAATTTCAGAGCATTAAGTGAATCAAGGAGATCATAAAATTAAAGGAATTGAAGCAGTTCAGAGAATTCAAGGAATTCACGGAATTTCGAGAATTCAAGAAATTTCGGAAACTTAGAATATTCATGGAATGCATGGGTCTGAAATCACTGATTTCCTTAAATATTCTGAATTCTTGAAATTCCTTTGGAATTCATGAAATTGAAGGAATTCAGAGAACTCAGGTAATTCCAGGAATTCAAGGAATTCAAGGAATTTAAGGAATTTAGGGAATTCAAGGAATTCAGAGATATTCAGAAATGTAGAGAATTTAAGGAATACAGGGAAGTAAGTATATTCGACGAATTCAGAATATTCAACAAATTCAAGGATTTTAGAGAATTCAAAGGATTTCAGAAATTTCAGAGGATTAAGGGGATTCAAGGAATTCATGAAATTGAAGGAATTGAAGGGGTTCAGATAATTCAAGTAATTCGAGGAATTCAAGGAATTTCAAGAATTCATAGATATTTAGAAATGTAGAGAATTCAAGGAATTCAGGGAAGTTATCATATTCAAGGAATTCAAGGAATTCAGAATATTCAACACATTATAGGATTTAAGGAATTCAGAGAATTTAAGGGATTTCAGAGGATTAAGGAGATTCAAGGAATTCATGGGTCTGAATCCCCTGAATTCCTTGCATATTCTGAATTCTTGAAATTCCATTGGAATTCATGAAATTGAAGGAGTTAAGAGAATTCAAGGAATTTAAGGAATTCGAGAGATATAAGGAATTGAAGGAATTTAAGAAATTTCGGGATTTCAGAATATTCAAGGAATGCATAGATCTGAATCCCCTGAATTCCTTGAATATTCGTGAAATTAAAGGAGTTCAGAGAATTCAGGTAATTCAAGGAATTCTAGGGATTGAAGGAATTTAGGGAATTCAGAGAATTCAAGGAATTCAGAAATATTCACAAATGTAGAGAATTCAAGGAATTCAGGGAAGTTAGCATATTCAAGGAATTCAGGGAATTCAGAATATTCAACACATTCAAGGATTTTAGGGAATTCAAAGAATTTCAGGGATTTCAGAGGATTAAGGAGATTCAAGGAAGTCATGTGTCTGAATCCCCTGAATTTCTTGAATATTTTGAATTCTTGAAATTCCTTTGGAATTCATAAAATTGAAGGAGTTCAGTGAATTCAGGTAATTCAAGGAACTTAAGGAATTCAAGAGATATAAGGAATTTAAGGAATTCTGAGATATTCAGAAATGTAGAGCATTCGACGAATTCAGGCTATTTAGCATATTAAAGGAATTCAGGGAATTCAGAATATTCTACAAATTCAAGGATTCTAGAGAATTCAGAGGATTTCAGGGATTTCAGAGGATTAAGGGGATTCAAGGAATTCATGAAATTGAAGAAATTGAAGGGGTTCAGAGAATTCCGGTAATTCGAAGAATTTAAGGAATTCAAGGAATTTATGGAATTCAAGGAATTAATGGAATTCTAAGAATTCATGAAATTGAAGTAATAGAAGGAGTTCAGAGAAGTCAGGTAATTTAAGAAATTCAGGGGGTTCAGAGAATTCAAAGAATTTTAGGAATTCAGAATATTGAAGCATTTCGGAGAAAAAAAGGAATTCAGGGAATTCCAAATATTGAAGAAATTCAGTATATTTAAGATATTCAAGGATTTGAGAGAATTCAAAGGATTTCAGGAATTCAGAACACTTAAAGGAGTCAGGAAATTCAGAATATTGAATGATATTAAGAGAAATCAAGGGATACAGATATTTTAAGTAATTTAAGTAATCTGACCAATTTTCATTGCTCTAAGTATCAAACTCTTAATTTTGAGGAAAGAAATGAATATTTTCAATTTTTATTTTTTATATAATAAACTGAGAAGGATAAGGACTCCATTTTTGCCTGAAATGAAAAAATTTGTATTGTAATAGATTTGAAAAATTTAATTATTTTCATTGAAACTAATATCAGTAGTCAAAAATGTTGAAGGTGTTTTCTTTATTCCAAGTATATTTAGTCATAAAAAGGAAAAACTTATTAACTGAAACAGAAAATTAAAGATATATAGTAAGTAAAACGTCAAATACATTAATTACAAAAATATTAGTTTCAAATTATTAACTTAATTTTGTTATACAATTTCAAAGATTTAAAATTAATCACAAAAAATTTAATATATTCTCAGAATTTCACCAATTAAACATTATTATTTTCCTTTTACACTTATGAGCTTCTAAATAATTAAAAAAAAAACAGGAATAAAAACAAAAGCATCTCTGCGAACCAACTTATTCTTCGTTAAATAAATAATTAATAATTAAAATTAATAATTTATTAGATGCGAATACGTGCAGATTATTATTAATAATATTTTGCCATCTTTCAAGTATGAATACTTTTTATACTTTTTCTTCATTTCACAGTACAAAAAGAAGTGGAGGTAAGTCAGAAAATCCTGGAGGGAGTGGTCTTTGAGAGGAAGGCACAATTTTTAATCTTTAACGATCAATTTGAAAGAAAAAAAGTATATCTCACAGATCTCTTTTGTTGACTCTGATCATGTCCTAGAATTCTCGAAACAATGTAAGCTGATTCCTCAGTGGAGAGAATACCGCTAGCCATCGGTCCTTGAATAAATTCCTTATCAGTCATTAGCAGATAACGAACGTTGTACCAAACATCATCCGAAAGAACAGCTCTTTTATTTGCGGGTGTTGGCTCTTCACCTTTCCGCCTGCATTCGGAAGCAGCCCATCTGTCCAAAGATGAGAAAAGTACACTCTCTTGTTGCAACCGTAAGCTGTCCCGGCAGGTAAGACTTGCGACTTCTTGATGAAGTAGATCTTCGAAACTTTCTTGACAAAAAATTGCTTCTGCCTCAGAGTCGATGACAACTAGACAATAGTGAAGAAGCCTGTTGCAAGCATCCGCTGAAAAAATTATACTTATAGATTTACATATTTCATTTATTATAAGGGGCCGTCTATAAAGTACGTTAGAAATTTTTGACTATTTTTTTCATTACCCCTCCTCCCCCGAAGGTAATGTAGCTTTGACTTTAAATTCCTGAGACTTATTTTTTTTTTATTATTATATCATTAAGCCGTTTCCCTTTCGGGGTAGGCGTGAATTGCTCGGTGGTAAAGTAGTGATGT
>JAABKJ010002712.1:0-20566 GCA_011634705.1 Andricus grossulariae
TTGATTCTGCCATAACAATCTTGTCATCTGCGAAAGCCAATCCACGCACTTTTACTGTTTCGAGATCTACACCTTCTATAAAATTGACAAAACCCCTACGCGACTGTTAAATTTGTTTTTATTTCAGATTAAAAAGGAACTTTATTTACTTGAATCACTATAGGCCTTAAGGAACACATTCTTATTAAAATACACGCACACTTTTTTAAAGTCCAAAGAAAACTGCTTAATTGCTTAAGAAACAGTTTTGGTTCAACTTACTGAAAATGCGACCAAAAAATCGAAAGTTCCAATTCTGGTCAAAAAATATTTGTTTCATTCATAGAAAACTATATTTTAAAAAATGTATATAAAACTAATACCTTCTCATTAGGATGTGAATGCAAAAATTTGATTTTTTGTTTATTTTAATGTCATTTCTCAGTATTAAAACAAAAACTACGCGTCCTGTAAAAAATAATTAACAACAAATTTGTAGATCTTTCTTGGATGGATAATTTTTGTCTAACTATATTTTTTCGTATCTTGCATAGTTTGACAGCAAAATGGAATTTTGTATTTTTTTAAAATTATATTGTATGGGGTCAAAATTTTAATTTTCGATTTTTCAAGGAAATTCAAAAAGTTGTTATGATGATCTTGTAGGGCATTCAAAAAGTAAAGTTTTTTTTTCTTGTGACTTTTTTCATATCGTAAGTTGTTTGGGCGAAAATGTTCATTTTCGCTTGTTTTTTTTTTTTGAAAATGCTATAACTCTGATAAATTTCTTTTTAGAGAAAAAAGTTAGAAGGATAAATTATTCAGATTTTCGATTACTACAATATGCTGTACATAGAATTTTGAATTTTTGAAAAAAATAGTGTAAACAATTTTGAAAATACTCTAACTTTTTGAACTTTTATCAAAAATAGCTGGCTAACGAACATGCCCTTTTGTTCATGGGCTTAAAAAAGTGTGCCAAAGCTCAATCCAATCTTATCATTTCTTCGAAAATTATCGTGCCTACAGACAGACAGACAGACATCTTGGTAAAAATAGTTTTTTCTAGCTCAGAGGGTCTCAAAACGTGGAGATTTGATGAAAATTGACTAAGTCAAATTTTACATAAAACCAATACCTTCTCATTAGAATGAGAATGTAAAAATGAATTGATTTTTTAAAATTTAATAGTTGATATTTCAACCAAAAATATGAATTCTCAACGAAAAATGCCTCTGTTGATTAGACAGATCTATAGTCATGTCTTAACTGGCTGGACTAATAACTTGCCTTGCCTCTGTTGATCGGACTAATCTAGAGTCTTGCCTTGAATGGCTGGACTAATAACATGTCTTGCCTTTGTTGCTGAGACTGATCTATAGTCTTGTCTTAACTGGCTGGACTAATAAATTGTCTTGCCTCTGTTGATTAGACAGATCTGTAGTATTGTCTTAACTGGCTGGACTAATAACTGTCTTGCCTCTGTTGATTAGAAAGATCTGTAGTCTTGTCTTAACTGGCTGGACTAATAATTTGTCTTGCCTTTGTTGATCGGACTAATCTATAGCCTTGTCTTAACTGGCTGGACTAATAACATGTCTTTCCTCTTTCGATCGGACTAATATATAGGACTAACAACATGTCTTGCCTTTGTTGCTGAGACTGATCTGTAGTCTTGTCTTAACTGGCTAGACTAATAACATGTCTTGACTTTGTTGCTGAGACTGATCTATAGTCTTGTCTTAACTGGCTGGACAAATAACTTGTCTTGCCTCTGTTGATTAAACATATCTGTAGTCTTGTCTTAACTGGCTGGACTAATAACTTGTCTTGCCTTTGTTGGTTTGACTGATCTGTAGTCTTGTCCTAACTGGCGTTAACAACTGTAATTTGATTATTGTGAATTCTCTTTTGTTAAAACTTCTTTGGTTTTAATGAACACATTCTTATCAAGTATCTCGTGCTTCCAACACGATTTTGTAAGAAATGTGAAATTTTCTACATTATGTTCAACACTATCATATCCAATTTATATTATATTTATTTCTGTATCTCTATATGGTACTGCTTATTTAAATATTGCAAAATAATGTACAATTTTCATTTTTCATGATGACTTTGATATTTTCTCCTTATTTTGCACTAATTTTTATTCTCAGCTGCCCTGAAAATCCGCCCAGTTTGAGCGCGCAAATCAAAAACTGTGATTCAAATCCCTCATGAACTAAAATCATAAAGTGAAATTAAACATGTTTTTTTCAATTTGACTTTTAAGAGGGTTCTCAAAGCACCTACGGCCTTGACGATTACATTCTCATTGCGATACTCGGGCTTCGCGCTCAACAACTAGGTTATACAGACGATTGCTTTTGAAAAATAAAACCATGTAAACAAAATGAGACGGAAAATTTTGTATCCAAATTTGAAAATGCTCTTCATTTTTGAATTTTGATCGAATCAAAAATTTTTATGAGGATATTTTCGAAATATATTTTATATCTAGTACAAATTTTGATTCAAATTTTTTAATCTATCAGAAAAATATTTTTTTTTCTATTTTTTGGAAATTTTCAAAATGTTGAAAAGTATATAACTTTTTGAATTTTTACAGAAATAAAACATTTCATCAGGATAATTTTCAAGACTATCTCCCGTCGAAAAGAAACTTGAACAAAAATTTCTGAAACTTGAAAAAAAAATTTTTTTAATTCTGGAAATTCTCTAAAATGTTTAATTATAGTTGGAAATATCTGGTTAACAAACTCAACCTTAATTTTAGGACCCTTAAAAAGTTTATCGAAGGCTGACTCATACATACATACAAAATACAGACAAAGAAACCGACAAAATTGTATGATTTTCGGACTCTGTGAGTGCCAAAACGCAAAGATCCGTTAAAAACCAGAGATCGAAAATTTGCGCATTGGACGATTACATTACACTCTCGTGAATGAGAATGTAAAAAGAGCAGGTAGAATTTCTAGAATTACTAACAAATATATTTATTTAATTCTTGAACATATTTTGGAGACGAGAAAGGTGCGTAGAAAAGAATTCACACTAATTTGGATGTGTATGAATAAAATATAAAAAAATTGCAAAAAGGCGGGCTCGTCCGGGATTCGAACCCGGGACCTCTCGCACCCTAAGCGAGAATCATGCCCCTAGACCAACGAGCCACACATGTCGTAGATTTGCAAACGTACACTCAAGAAGCGAGTGCCGAGTGCCAGTTTGTAAGTTGGTGGGAGTTATGAATATAACCTCTCTTGAGTCTTAATACGCGTATTTATTTCCGAAGAGACTAGAAAACCAACAAACGCATAAACGTGACAAGTAAGCGGAGACAAGTTTGAACTGTGACATAAAATTAGGAATATACAGAAATATACAAAATGGCTGGGCAGAAGGATCAGGATTTCAATAGAAGTGCTTTGACAGTTCTGCAAGATAGGGTAAAAAATTCCCCTTTTATTTAAAAAAAAAATACAAAATGAATTTAATTTCGCGATTTAATAATCCTAGGTGTGGTATACTGGGCAACGTGCTGAAAAAATTCCTGTTGGTTTGGTTGGAGTTGTGGGCTGTGATTGTGTGAGTTTGGATTTATCCTACAATGAGTTAAAATCTGTTTCGGCTGTCAAAGATTTTACGAGACTGGAGGAATTGATTCTGGACAATAATGAACTAAAGGATTTAAAGACACTACCACCGATGTCCCAGTTGACGACACTGAGCCTCAATAATAATAAGGTATTTTTAGGTTATTTTTGTTTTGATTTTTGACCTTTTTGACATGTCATATATATTTTTACAGCTGTTTTGTGGCGGGATTTTTTTAATTGGGACGGTATTTTCACTTACCACTTGTTTAAAAAAAATTCGTTTTGTTTTCCCTCAGCAAGTGTAATAAAAAACATAATTTGTCAATGGTCTATTTGTGCAGTATACAAAAAATTCTCATTAATTTAAGATTTTGGTCATTTAAATCGTTGAATATTTTTTATCCTGGAAATTACGAAAAATATGAATAAATTATGTTTGTTGTTGCACCTGCTCCGTAGAAAACGAACCTATTTTTTTAAAACAATTAGTAAGTAAAAACACGTGAAACTGTAGATAAAAAAAACCGTTGCATAGATAAAAATAACCGGTGCTGATTAAAAACTGGTGTTTGAAAAGTGTTACGCTCCGAACGCTCACCGTGTGTCGTTGACCCTGGCATTTAGCAATTATTATTCTTTGAATGATTACTGAATGAAATATGCAACTATAGCAAAACCGTTAGCATGACCCCTTTATTATTTTAGCTGTTATTTACAAAAAATGGCTTAGTAATATATATTTTTGGTCAATTTTTAGAGTTTGACTTAAGATGATTGCACTGTTAACAAAAATTGTCATATGAAAAATTTCTGATACTCCCCCAAAGTCCGATTTTATGGTAAAAATCCCATTTTTTTAGTAGGTACATTTTCGTTTAAAAGTAGAAAAACATACACATTTAACCATAGACTGTTTTTATTATCTCGGTGAAAAATCGCAAAGCTTCGGAGTTTCATATTTTTTCAACTTTTAATAATAATTTAATGACATTTTTCTAATCCAATCATCTTTTGCTGTTAATATACTGAAAATACCAATTAATTTCGCGTGTACTGAGATTTTTTTATCAGAATTGGATGCAATTTTTAGGCACTTCCAAAATATTAACAGCAAAAAAATTATTGGATTAAAAAAAATGTCATTAAATTCTTGTTTGTAAATCGAGAAAAAATGAGACACTTCGAAATATTTTCGATTGTAGCTTCGCCAGAGTGTCTACTCATCTGGAAAACCTGGAATTGTCAGGGAATTTTGATATACCTAGAAAAACCTGAAAATGTCGGCGAATTTTATTTAACGTCAGGGAGTTTTTTTTTAGAATTTCCTCAAATTTTTTCAATTCGTAATATAAAATTAAATAACAATATTTCTTCATTTGTAACAATAGTTTTATTTTGTTGCTGTTGGAAATTAAGTTTTTTATGTAAAAATTTAACCATTCTATTTTTGGTTGAAAATTCATGTATTTTGTTGTAAATTCGTCCTTTTTGGTAGAAAATTAATCTTCTAGGTTGAAAATTCATCTTTTTGCTTAAAAATTCAACAGGTTGGTTGAAATTTTTGCTCTTTCTTGACTGAAAAATCTTTTTTAATTGAAAATATGTATTTTTTTATCAAATTCAACAGTTTTTTTATTTAAAATTAAATCTTTTTTGATTGAAATATCAATTACATTAAATTATTCATTGAGAACTAATCTTTTTTTTGATAAAAATTCAACTGCGGGGTTCAGAGTTAAACTCTTGTTAAAAATTTATAATTTTAATTGTCAAATTTATCTCTTTGGTTGAAAATGTAAGTATTTTGTCGAAAATTCGTTTTTATTCGGGTTGAAATTTTTTTTTACCGAAAATTTAACTAATCTAGTTGAAACTTCAACTATTTTGTTGAATATTCGTTTTTTGTTGAAAATTAATTTTTGTAACTGGAAATTTAACTATTTCTGTTGAATATTTCATTATTTATATTGAAAATTCATCTCTTTGGTTAAACATTAAATTTTTGAACTGACAATTTGATTATTCAATTTTTGGTTGAAAAATGATCTTTTTTAGTTAGAAATTCATGTATTTTATTCAAAATTCAACTATTCTAATGAAATATTCATTATTTTAGTTAAAAATTCATGACAATTTTAAGCATTTCGTTTAAATTATTTAAAATAAAAAATTTTATAATTTATATAAAATATTTATTTTTGTTACGCTAAAATCGAAAAAAAACTTCCTGTTTCTGACTCCAATTACAAAAACTTAAGTATTTTTTTAATTGATAAAAGAAACGAAAAAAATAAATAAATAAATTGTCACTTTTAATGTCTAGAGTTGTTTAAAAAATATGTGGATTCATTAAAAATACCTAGAAAACATGAAGCAACTATTCAAAAAAGATGTACAGTAGCAACGCAAATGTTTAAAAATGTATTGCATTTATTATAAACAAATAAGTGGATGAACATTGTGTTGTGGAAATGAAACCTAAGTATCATATTTGGCCATACAATCAAAATTGATAATTTTTTAAACAATATTAATTAACAAATGCATTACTTGGCTATTTTTTGGACGTAGAAGCTTGGTTCTTTCGACGTACTAAACTTTAAATTTAAAACTTCTAAATGTTAATGACATTTTGATGACAGTGAACAATTGTTATTATTAACAATAATTTTTTTAACCAATTTTCATTATTTTATATATATTTAAAAATACAATTCCGTTTTTTTCACGGAATTAACAAATAATTATTTCGCAATGACTTCTTGCTATGATCTATAACATTTTATAATTTTCTAAATAAACTTATTAACAAATTCATTATTCAGCTATTTTTCAGCATTTAAACTTTGTTCATTTGACGTAATCAACTGTTGATAACACATTTTTTAACTTTGTTTGGATACTTCGATAACCATCCACTATTGGTGTTGTCGTTAACAATGTTAAAAACAAATTCTTCTTGTCTAATGCAATTGTAAGCTTAAAATTGCGTTTTTCTTGTGAAATATACTGAAAATTATTAGGCAATCATTCCTTGCTATGAGTTGATAACAGTTGTTGATTTGTTAAAGAAACTTAATTACTGGTTAAAATCCTATATGATATATTGTGTACGGCTATGTTAATTACATTATTTATAATAATAACAATAGTGGATCGTTATTAAAGTGTCTAGAAAGATAAAAAAAAGTTATTGACAGTTTATTACGTTAAAAGAGCAAAGTTTAAATGTTGAAAAATAGTCCAAAGAATGCATTTGTTAATGAGGTCTTCCATCATAAATACCTGGTATGGATAATTGTTCTTAAAATAACAAATTGTTTAATAAATTTCATCAATTCAACTAAAAACTCTTTTTTCCCATATATTGTTCAAATTTAGTGCTAATCAAGTTACGAATCGGTGCCAATCCCCACGGAATCACTTTCGTTCACTTCTTTGTTCATAATAAATTTAATACATTTCTAAACGTTTTCGTTGCTATTGAAAATATTTTGGATACTTGCTTCATATTTTCTAGGTATTTTTAATGAATCCGAGAATTTAAAAAAAAACGGTACACTTCAAAAGTCAAATTTTGGTTTCATTGTCGTTATTAGATACAAAATAATTTACAATTTTTTCAAAAATCGGCCATGAAAGGTTAAAGCGATTTTTTTATGATATTTCATTTTTTTTAAACTTCAAATCGGATAACAATTGTCTTCTGGCAGTCAATTTGTCCACGGAGGTATTTTTTTGATCCACTGTGCAGTGGGGCTGAACCAAGTTTAAATTAAAGTTCTATGTGAATAGAATTTTTTATTGTCTGTGGTAATATGGCATCCCTCGAACATTTTAAGATGAAAACGAAAACAATCGTTCTGGCGCTTTATCAAAAAAGTATATTTTTGTATTTAATTATTAAGAAATGAAGAAATAAAAAAAGATTATTTGGTGAATATTGGTTAACATTTATTTAATATATTTTTTTATTGATTGTGGTTATCTGTCATCCCACGAATATTTCAAGGTAAAAATGAGAATCATCGGAGGGGCGCTTTCTTAGAAGATTAGGCTTGTGTCTTTAATTAATATGCAATTACAAAATTTGAGTAAGGCAAAATATTTTATTTTGGTAGTAAAATATACTTTTTAAAATGCCTGCAAATAAGCTATTCTTCATTGATGTTTATATTCAATAAATAAAATGTTATGTGTAATGTTCAATAAAAAAAATCTATTGAAAAAAAATGTTATCCAATATTTACAATATAATCTTATGAAAATTTCTTAATTACTTAGTTAGTAATAAAATACAAAAATCCACTTTTTTGAAACAAGCTAAAATTATAAAATAATCTTTGAAAAATAAAATTTCAGTTTTCAGATATCTACAGCATTTTGCAAAGAATACAAGAACGTTGTCCAAAAGTTGTATACGTTAGTCTTCTTGGGAATCCTGGTTGTCCTGACCAACTCACAGATCCAACGTTAAATGATGAAGACGATTACGAACGTTACAGATTATACGCGATTTACACATTGCCTAAAACTCTTAAGTTTTTGGACTCTCGACCTGTAACTTGTCAGGAAAGAATTGAAGCGGAAAATCGAGGACGATATCTAAAAACAGTAAAATTACCAGATCGTTCTTCTTCGCCAGACATTTTTGAAACACCAACAGTCGGTGAATTTGACGAAGGAATTTTCAATGTTAGTTACACACCCTTGCCACGAACAACTCGTGGCCCACAAGATCACAAAGGTGAATTTGAAAAAAAAATTTTTTTTAATTATTCCGAGATATTTTATCACAAAAATCTTACACTTGTTATTTTATTTTTCTAGGAGCTTACGGAAAATGCAGGTATCGCTACTCTGGCAAAAACTCCGAAGGCAATCGCTTTATTTCCAATAATGATCTCTAAACTTAAGTAAAGTATTCAATTTTTAATGATTATAATGTTTTTAAGATTTCTCTATTGACAAATAGTAAACAAATAGACTGATAATGGATCGCCGAAAGATTCTCAAATCGATCACTCTGTAAAGGTACAAAAGATTTATTTTCATTTACATCGATAAATGGAATATAAATAAAAATCTTATTCCATTTTTTATACAATAATAAAGGAATGTATAGTATGAGAACGCGTAAAAACTTTGTTTTTATACAAATAACGAACAACAATTCCGATTGGGCGTACGACATATTTTTTGATATTTTCTATAAAAGTCGTACAACATGCAATAATAAAATTGACATATCAAAGTCGTTACGCGAAAAAAATTGAAGGCAGTTTTCGTTTATGACGACCACCCTGTTCGAAAGGATAATTATTATCTCACGCATATAATTCATACGGATCATCTATTTATAAATGGGTCTACCTAATATTCTAATACAATGATGATTGAATTCCTAACCGAGGTCTCGACGCATTAAGTACATAGATTAAGTACTAATTATCGACTCAGCCTTGCATTTCCTTTGTTCTGCAATTAAAGTACTATATAATACTTATATTTCACTTATTATTAATTTTTTTACGACGATATACAACGCGTCTATAACGTATATAATAATTTTATATGTATATATTTTATATATAAATAAATCTATTCTTACCGGAAATCGAGCGTATTTAAAAACTCAAATACACCGTTTCGCGTCTCAGGTTAGAGAAAAAGTGTATAAGAGAAAACGCTTTACTATATCGTACATAATGGAAGCATGTGTTTTTCTCATTCAGAGAGAAAACTGTCCAATTTTATCCAGTCACGTGGACAGTTTTATTTTCACACTGATTGCCGTGAAAATTCTCTTGGCCACGATGAATCAAAAATCCAACAAACATTTTTACATCTAGAGTATAAATTCTCGAATAGAAAGAAAGATAAGAACCGAGTAAAATTGATAATATATCAGTTTTTTCATTTCGGTTCTTTGCTTTGTTTTCACTATTTTTTCACAGCAATTCCACTAGCCAACAATCTCTAACAATGCACCTCTCGGAAAATTTCAAACGACACTATATGAGAATCGTATCAATTGTAACTATTCGGCATTTTAGTTTATTAAAATTGGCACATTTTTAACGCAGCTTTCGCAATTGATTATTGATTAAGTGTGGGGAAAGTTTCAATATAAAAAATACTATAAAAGTCGTGTAATTTAAACGCTGGGTGCCTTGTTAGAGAATATGTATCCAATTATTATTTTTATCGCACGATACACGGAATTATCGTCTAATGGCTAGTTTTTTCCATTAGAGTAGAACACCTACAGCTACCTACACACGTGGCATTGTATTGCATTATCCAAAGTTCGTATTATCGATAATACATAGAAGAAAAACATCACAAATATCGCGTCGCTCAAGGACGTATTATCTCCTAAACGAGGCTTATATTAATTGTCCCTTGTAGAACCAGGTCTTCCCCGGTGAAAAAAAAAATTGTCCGTTTAGTTTCTATTTAAAAAATTGTAAAGAGATTACTTGAAAACAGGTATTTGATAATGAAATAGAGATTCTTTTTCTTCACCGGAGGTCGATGACGTCGAGAATACGAGGGCGTTGCGCGATTGGTCGAGTAATAATCCAAAAGGCACTAGTTTTCGTATAAAATTATGCCGACAATGCGAAATAATTCATTTTCTGGTATAAAAAAAAGTTGCATTGTTTGGCGAATTTGAAGGTCCCTAGCTAATTAGCAATTAATGCACTCTTGCCCGAAGTATCGTTGACGTTTGAAAAAAGTCTAGAAAGAGCCATTTTTGCCATGATTGTGCAAATGGGGCCTGAGAGTGACTGCGCCTTCGACCCAAAAATTTGGCCTCTCGAGCATACTTTGCCAGAGAGATAATTCTCGACCCGTTGCGTCCATCCAATCGACTAGTTTTCCGTAATTCTTGCCTGAAAAAAGAAAACAATAGTCTTAGATTCAGCAATAAAGATAAGTTAAAGTTTTAAAGAGATTGTTCAGTTCAAAGAAAATGCCAGTAAAATCATTTTTTGGGTGAAAGCACCTTTCTTCATATAAAATAGCATTTCCATATTTTTTGGAAGTCAGAAGTAAACTGACACACTGGGAAAAGTGTTTTACCAATATTAGAAAAAAAGATTTTTTTTCTAAATCTTCGAAATTACTCAAAAATATTGAAAGAAAATGAATGAACTCTCTGAGTTTCGACCTATTAAGCTTTATTCAAATTCAAATTCAGACGAATTCTAAGGCTTTCAAATTTTAATGATTCTGTAAAGATTTTTAATTTTGGAAAAGTTTGAAAAAATTTAAACTGGTAGCCTTTCAAATTTGAAAGCATACAAAATTCAAAGTTGGGATGCTTTCCAATTTGGCTTCTTCTAATAACATTACTTAGAAACAAATATTTAATTATACTTTCAAGAATTGAAATATTAAAATTATTGACAGCAGCGTGTAAAGTTTACTTTTCATGAACAAATTTTAAGCACAAAAATTATTTATTCAAAAAATTTTATTTTTCAGGGAATGTCCGGTAAAACCTGAGAGTGAGCGAATTTTGGGTAAACTTAAGTTAAAGTTAATTTGATTATTTTGTTGAAAATTCAACAATTTTGTTAAAAAGTCATTCTTTTAGAATAAAAATTTTTTTGGGTTAAAAGTTCATCTACTTTGGTAGAAATTACGTCCTATTGGGTCAAAACTCACAACTATATATTTGTTTCCAAATTAAACTGCTTTGGTTTAGGATTCAACTATTTTGTAGAAAATTCGTCTTTTTTTGGTTGAATTCAACTGTTTTTGCTTTAAAATTAAATTTTTTTATTGAAATATAAACTATTACATTTTTCGATAAGAATTTATCATTTTAGTAAAAAAAAACATTTTTTTTTTTGTTCAAAATTTAATTTTTTTTCGGTTGAAAATTAATTTTTTAAACTGAAAATGTAACTATTCCATGTTCGGTTGAAAATTTATGCTCCTCAGTTGAAAACACAACTATTTGGTTGAAAATTTCTGTATTTTGTTGAAAATTCGTCTTTCGTTGTAGAATATTAATATTCTTGGAGGCTAATTCACCTTTTTGGTTTAAAATTCATTTCGTTGTTTGAAAATTTAACTATTAGATTGAAAATCCCTTTAAAAATTCAAATATATATATTTTTTAAATGTATTTTTTGTCGAAAATTTATCACTTTTGATAGAAATTTAACTTTCTTGTTTAAAAAATCATTTGTTTCGTTGAAAATTGAACTATTTCGTTGAAAAATTATTTTATTCGGTTGAAAATTTATTTTTTCCTTAAAATTGAACTATTTTGATGAAAAGTCGTGTTTTTGCTGTTGTTGAAAATTTGCCTTTTTTGGTAGAAAATTTATCTTTTGGGTTGAAAATTCAAGTATTTGGTTAAAAATTCATTTTTTTCGTTAATATTCATCATTTTAGTTAACAATTCATTTCTTTTGTTGAAAATTAACCTATTTTGTTAAAAATTCGTTTTTTTAGTCAAAAATTAATTTTTTAAACTGAAAATGTAACTATTCCATTTTTGCTTGAAACTGTATCTTTTTCATTTAAAAATTCATTTATTTGGTTAAAAACTCATATTTTTGGGTTAAGAATTCAATTATTTGTGTAGAAAATTCAAAGTTTTGGTTTTAAAATTCAACTTTTTTGTTAAAACTACATATTTTTGGGTTGAAAACTCAACTGTTTTACAGGAAATTTTTTTTTTTTTGCTTGAAAACTCAACAGTATGGATAACCATTTTTTTTTATTGACTCAAAAATATTTCTTGGTTGAAAATTCAACTCGTTCGTGAAAAATCTCTAGTTTTGGTTTGAAAATTAGTCTGTTTTAATTGAGGATTGAACTAATTTGTTGCAAATTCTTATTTTTTGGGTTAATTCAGCTGTTTTTGATTGAAAATTAAAATATTTTTCGGTGGAAATATCAACAATTAAACTTTTCGTTAAGAATTTTTTCAAACCAAAGATTCAGAACTTTGTTTGAGGATTTAACTATTTTGTAAAAAATTCTTTTTTTCTTAGTTGAAAATTAATTGTTTTAACTGAAAATTTAATTCTTTAATTTTTGGTTCAATCTTTATCTTTTGTAGTAGAAAACTCAGCTATCTGATTGAAAATTCATGTATTTTACGTATGTAGGTTGTTTTTATACCTAAAAAAAAATTTAGAGCAGTCAGGGATGATGAAAAATTAGTCAGGAATAGTCAGGAAATTTCAAAATTGTGATTTTTTGGCAACCCTGTATTTTTTTTAAATGATTGGATTTTAAGGAATGATAGAATATTTTGTCGAAAGAAAAATTCTTTACAACTTGATCTAACACCATCTTTGAAAATAAGTAATATTACTATCACATGTGTTTATACCATTTAAAAAATATTATTTCTTAAATTATTCCAGTCATTAAAAAATTTAGTTTCAAAAATTGGATAAGGAAGGAAAGAAAATTTTTTCCGAGAAAATAAGCTATCATTCATTAGAATCGATGGTTATGTTTTAAAATTTTTGAAGAGACAATCATAAAGAAGTCAGACAAAAGAAAGTTAAATAAGTAATGTTTGTTTTTTGAGTTTTTTCCATGAAAAATAATCTTTTCCCTTTTAAAATATTCCGTTAGTAATTGTATTGCAGTTCTTGAAAGTAAAATTATATTTTTTCCGAGACCTGTTTTTTGTGCCCATAATACGCCCAAGCAAAAAAAGTAAACTTATTGTTAAAAGTGGAAAATTAAATCCATATAATACTGAAAAATGTCTGATTTTTTAAATTCTTTACAAAAGATACAAAATAACCTTGATATGAATGTTGCCGATTACTGTACATTTTTTTAGTTAAACGAGACAAAATTTACCTCGACCAGGTAGAAATTATAAGACACAAAATTCCCCGACGTGTCCCAATTAATTTTTAATGAAATACTTCTAAATGATGGCATTGAAGATCTTACAGCTCGTCTTCTCTTTTTATTGCCGTTTAAAGCCACTGGAATTGAATGCCTAATTGTAAAAGTGTGCTCAAACTGATAATAAAAGACAAAATGTATTTTAAGCAGGAAGTTCTGAGACCCGTTTCCTTTCCAGACTTTTAAGAGCGTAAACTACTGGAAAGTTCGTTTTTGTTTTGTCAGTTTTATCAGTTTTAGACAAGCTTTTATCGCTCACTGCTAGCGTATGCGGTCGAGGTTCCGGAGTGTTGATGCGCTAATTTTAGATTTTTGATAGTACGAAAGCAATTAGTACTGCCGTTATTGTCTTTCTCGAGAAACTTACCGGTCCCGAGATTAAATCGCACGCCACCTAAGAACTCGTTGCTTGCGATACGATCGTGGTCCCAAACGGTGAGTTCGAGGCCTCGTTCTGCCAACTCCTGAAGACTCACATCTTTGTAAATGAAGGTATGATTCCAAACAGGAGAACCCCCAGATCTACGCACCACTCCAGTTTTTTGTTTGCCCGAGCGACCTTTGTCTGGCAAAAGGTAGCTGAAAAAAACACAGACATTTTAATATTTCCTAAATTATTGGATAGAAAAAAGTTTTACATAATAACAGGCCTCGGACTCACTTTTTCAACTGTTTATTTATTGGATTTATGTAATTTGTTGAAAATTTGTCTTTTTGATAGAAAATTAATCTTCTAGCTTGAAAATTCAACTATCTGGTTAAAAATGTATGTATTTTGTTGAAAATTCGTCTTATTTGGTAGAAACTGGTTAGAAAATTCAATTACTTCTTTAAAAATTTATGTATTTTGTTGAGAATTTATATTTTTTGGTATAAAATGAATCTTCTGTGTTGCAAATTCATTTTTTTTTATCAAACTTTTTTATTTAGTTCAAAATTGAATTATTTGGTGGAAAATTCAACTATTTTTTTGAAAATTTAACTATTTGGCTTGAAAATTCATCTCTTTCTGCAGATATTTCACCTTTTTTGGTTAAAAATGCAACTGTCTGGTTAACAAACTATTTAGTTGAAAATCTATGTAATTTGTTGAAAATTCATCTTTTTGGTAAAAAATTAATCTTCTTGCTTGAAAGTGCAACTATTTGGTTATAAATATATGTATTTCCTTCAAAATTCGCCTTTTCAGGAAGAAAATTAATGTTCTTGTTAGAACATTCATTTATTTAGGTAAAAATGTATGTATTTTGTTGAGAATTTATCATTTTTTGTATCAAATTCATCTTCTGTGTTAAATATTTTATTATTTGTTTCAAAATTGATTTTTTTTTTCTTTTAATTCAACAATGCTGTTAAAAAGTCATACTTCTTGGTTGAAAATTCAACTATTTTGTTGAAAATTCTTCTTTTTGGCTTGAAAACTCAACGCTTTTAAATGTAGAAATGTCTTGTTGAAAACTGATTTTGTTTATCTTAAAAATTCAACATCACATCCATTGTTAAAACTATTTAGTTGAAAATTTATGTAATTAGTTGAAAATTCGTCTTTTTGGTAGGAAATCAATCTTCTTGCTTGAAAGCTCAACTATTTGGTTAAGAATGTATGTATTTATCATTTTTGGTATATAATTAATCTTCCATGTTGAAAATTCATTTTTTTATACAAATTTTATTATTTGCTTAAAAATTGAATTATTTAGAAAAAAATCAACTATTTTGTTGAAAATTCGTCTTTTTGGTTGGAAAACTCAATAATTTGATTAACATTTTTTTCTTTCTTGACTAACCAAATCTTATTTTGGGTTAAAATTCCACTATTTTGTTGAATATTCATCTTTTTGGTTTAAAAATTCATCTTTTTGTGTAGTAACTTCACATTTTTTGGTTAAAAATGCGGCCGAGTCTAAACATCCAGACAGTCTGTACATTTATAACACAGTCGAGTCTAAACGTACGAACCTATAAAGGGGAAAGGGGAGCTCGAAAAAGGAAGAGGAAGTGTCCGGACATATAGAGACTACCTAAAAATGCAACTGTCTGGTTAAAAATGTATCTTTTTTAGTTTAAAAATGCAACTGTTTAGCTATAAAAAATTTTAACGAAAAAAATATAAACCAAAAATTAATCAATTAAATTTTTGACTAACATCACATCCATTCTTCAAATTATTTAGTTGAAAATTTATGTAAAATGTTAAAAATTCGTCTTTTTTGTAGAAAATTAATCCTCTTGCTTGAAAATTCAACTATTTTATTAAAAATGTACGTACTTTATTGAAAATTCGTCCTTTCTGGTAGAAAATTAATCTTTTTGATTTAAAATTCAACTATTTGTGTAAAAATTTATGTATTTTTTAAGAATTTATCTTGTTTGGTATAAAATTAATCTTCTGTTTTGCAAATTAATTTTTTGGTTAAAAATTTAATTATTTGGTTAAAAATACAACTGTTTGGTTGAAAATTAATCTGGTTTGGTTGAGGGTTCAACTAGTTTGTTGGAAATTCATCCATTTTGGTTCAATTCAACAGTTTTTGATTTAAAATGAAAATATATTCTTGGTTAAAATATCAACTATTAAATTTTTTTTTTTTTTGAGAAAAAACTACTCAGTAACTTAGTAAAGAAACAGTGGCATTAACGGACAATTGTGAGAAAATAGTGTCTTTAATGTCATTTTTGTTGAAATAGTAGCAAGATAGTGTGAATACTGTGGTGAGTCCGAGGCCTGTAATTAGGAAACAGTCCGTAATATTGAATTTCCGGAATTCAGGTTGATTGATTAGGAATTTTACCTCTTGCAAAATGGATCACAGGAGCCAGTATGTTTTGCCCGCGTCTGCAGGTTTCTTGCTTCTTTGACAAGGACGTGAAGAGCTCCTCGACTCCAGTTTTTTCTGGGTTTGCCACGGTGATCGGTTCCCGTTTCACGTTCTCGTTCCTGCTGAGCGGGATCCGGTGGGACGAACTTAAGGCCGACAATAACCTCGCCCTTGTAAGCGATTGGGTCGTCGAATGGTTCGGTCTGCAAAATTAATAAATTCGAAAAGATAGGTAAGAATTTTAATCATACATCAAATAAAGAGAGATTTTAAGTTGAAAAGAAATCAACGTTTGAACTAGAGAATTACTGACCCGCTCCTGGAGTGGATACCATTGTGGCCTGGGATCGTCAAATATTTTATTTTCTAGAGGCATCCGTACTTCACCCAAGAAATCATTGCGTCCAAACATGTCCGAGTGCCAGACAGTTAGCCACAAGGTCCTGGCTTCCAAACCATTCAAACTCATGTGGAACTGAAATTTAAAAAGTGGTTAAGAATTTGTATCAAGTTTTACATGAGTCAGGTGAATTTTTAATTGCTCATTATATAACTTCATTACCTTAAGAGTTTCGTCAAAGACAGGATTCAAGGTGTGCTTCTTCACTTTGGTCTTCCGTTTGCCACTCTTGGATTTGTCGGGGAGAAGGTAGACCTTGACGTACCTAGGAATTGATGATATGATTAATAATTGTTATCAGAAGGCTCGACTGATATGGAAATCTATTTGGTATGCAATGTATGGAGAGATAATTAAACTTACGGATCAGATCGATTGCGTTTGACGTCAACTGGGGCCAAATCTCGACATTGGGTGACGTGAACTTCGAATGTCAGCTGCTTGTAGTCATATTGAAGAGCAAATTCGACTTCTCCTCGAACGGCCACTGAGCCACACCATCGGCCTTCGCCTGCACCACTATAAACGGACGCCATTGAATCCGATCTTGCCTGAAAATATAAATTGAAATTAAAATATTTGAAAAGCCTCTAAATATCTTCAATGAATCATAACAATTTGGAAGCGTTCACACTTCACATATGATATTACGCAAGTCAAGTGTTGTGCGATTGAAAACAAACAAATACAAAATTACAAAATTAAAAACAGAACAAAAATAAAAATTATTGACCCTAATGCCAATCAAAAAAATCTTTTTTACAATTATGATACTTGGGTCTATTAAATTCGATATCTTTCGAAAAACCAGCAAAGAAGTCATTTAACTACCCCTATCTATATACCTCAATTTCAATTTCATTCTTTTAGAGAGGTACAAAGTGAAAAAACCAAGTCATCAGAGTGTCTACTGTCTATTCAAATTCTAGAAAAAATGCCCTGAAAATTCCAGGTTTTTTCCATGTATCTTAAGATTTTTCCAGGTATAATTGAATAATAAGTCTTTTTTCCCAGTTCTTGTAAATATCTAAATGTGTAAAAATAGTACTATTTATATGTAAAGTTAAATAACGTTTTTTTCAGTTGTGAAAGTAACTCTATTGAACGATAGATGAACTTTTAACCAAATATTTTAATTATCAACCAATATCGATTTTCAATCAAATAGTTGAATTTTCAACTAAAAAAGATAAATTTTCAACCAAAAATGGAATAGTTAAACTTGTAGTTAAAAGAAATTGATTTTCCAACAACAAAAAAACGAATTTTCAACAAAATACATGAATTTTCAAGTAAAAAATATACATTTTTAACCAAAAAGTTCATAGTTCAATTTTTACTTTAAAAATTTTTCAACCAAAGAGATAAATTTTCAACTAAAATGATGGAATGTTTAACTGGATGAAGCCAATTTTCAGTTGAAAATATTAATTTATCAACCAAAAAGATTAATTTTCTACAAAAAAATACGAATTTTCACCAAAATACATGAATTTTCAACTAATAAAGATAAATTTTCAACCAAAAATGGAATAGTTAAATTTTAAGTTGGAAAAAAACTTTTCAACAACAAACAAACCATTTTTCAACATAAAAAAAAAACAATTTCAACAAAATAGTTAAATTTTTCAATAAGTCATGAATTTTCAACTAAAATTATAAATCATCTACTGGAATAGTTTAATTTTAAACCAAAAAGATGAATGTTCAACAAAAAGAATTAATTTTCGACCAAAAAAGACAAATTTTCACCAAAATAAATGAATTTTCAAGTAAAAAATGTAACTTTTTAACCAAAAAATTAATAGCTAAATTTTCATTTTGAAAAATGATTTTCAACCAGAGACGAATTTTCAACTAAATACATGAATTTTCAAATAAAAAAGATAAATTTTCAACCAAAAATTGAATAGGTAAATTTTCAGATAAAAAAAAGTAATGTTGAAAGAAAGAAATGAATTTTAAACTAAAATTATGGAATATTCATCTGGAATTGTTAAATTTTCAGTTAAAAAAATTAATTTTATATAGAAAAAAAGAATTTTCAACAAAGTATTGAATTTTGACTGGAAAAGTTAAATTTTCAGTGAAAACAAAAAATGTTCAACAAGAATAAAATAAATTTTCAACAAAGTAGTTAAATTTACAATCAAAGAGATCAATTTTTTTAAACTGATGAATCTTCAACCAAAATAATTAATTTCTTACAAAGAAGTTTTACTTTTAGCCCAGTAGTTAAATTTTCATTCATAAAAGATTAATTCTCAACAAAAAATGTAATAGTTGATATTTCAATCATAGACTTTAATTTTACATAAAAAACAGTTGAATTCAACCAAAAAGACGATTTTTTCACAATAGTTGAATTTTCAAATAAGAAAGATTTTTCAGTCAAGAGAGGAAACAAAATTTCAACCAAATCGTTGAATTTTCAGTTTAAAAAATTAATTTCCAACAAAAAAAAAACGAATTTTCAACAAAATAGCTTTATCAAGTAATGTAAAGCTGTTTTTTATTTCCTGCTAGCCTTGAGAATTTTCAAAACAAACGGTATTGCAAAATACTTTTTCTGTTCCGTAGTAGAATGGTTTCAATCAGAAAAAGCTTTTTTTTATTATGTTTTAAAGCTTTCTCAAGTATGTTCGTTCAGAAGAACAAAAAAATTTTAATAATTACTTAGGCACCGTATATTTCATTTCCATATTTAATACTAGGTAAGACGATTTTGAAAAGGCTTTTATAATTATTAAAAAAGAAAAGTCGTCTTGTCAATTCATGACAGAGCGTCACAAAGGATACAGGGGGGGGGGGATTCTTAAAATCTTAAATATGACAAATTTGTCACGTCATATCTGTGAACGCTCCCTTTAGAATAATTATATGACATTTGTATTACTGGGACAATCTTATTTCTATATAATTATATAAACTGTAAGTACACACTAACAGAGTTTGAAAAATTAGGGTGACCACTTTACCATCCAAGAAAAAAAAATCAGGTAATTTCTCTCTTTTTTCCGATTTTCTAAATTATTTTCCGATTATTTAAATCTTTAAATTCAAACAGTCGAAAGTAAACACTTTATAATCTGAAGGATTCAAAAAAATAATCTTGAAATTAACGAATTTAATGTGAAACATTTCTACATTTGAAGAGTTTAAAATGGAAAAATAAACAGAAAGTAATTCAAATTGAACATTTTCAAAAACCGCGTTCATTCAGAATTAAATACTTTTTTATTTATGACAATTTAAAGTAGATAGATTGAAAAAAGCACTAAAAAATGTTCAAATAAAGACTTTTAATTTAAATCTGTATAAGATTGAACGTTCAAAATTGTCAAATTTATAATTTTTTAATATGAACCTATTCAGTTTGGAAGGTTTTCAATTTAGTCCTATTTGAAAAATGTGATGTTAATTCGTCAATTTTGTAAATCAAAATTTCCACATCAGTAATTTTATTTCAGGATAAAATTGATTTCTAAATACTATTTGTAAACATTATAGATAAAAGAGAAAAATTTAATTGTAAATGATTTTTTAATATTGGGGAATAATTATGTTCTTAACATTTTGCTACCACACTATAATTTATAAACTTTTTCACACTTTTAAAGAGACGAGAAAAATGAATGTATAAAAAAAGATTTCTGGGAAAATGCTTAATGAATTAGGTTTTATTTTAAAAGATTAATTTTCAGTTTATAAGATTTCAAAATATGCCGACAAAGAATCTGGAAGATTTTAAGACACTTTTTGAAATTTCTTAGTATTTTAAAAATTTTAGGAAAACTTAATTTTTTCAAAAGATATTTAGAAGTTTTGAAAATATACGAAAATAATTTAAATTGTGGAAAGAT
>JAABKJ010002713.1:0-27325 GCA_011634705.1 Andricus grossulariae
ACATGGTCATGATTTTAATTGGAATGATATTAAAATTCTTTATCATGAGAAAAATCAGAAAAAGAGAGAATTCATGGGGATTTTATTTATAAAGAGAGAGGGAAACAAGGCTATTAATTCAAAAAGGGACCTCTCAAGATATAACAAAGTATGGAATAGAGTAATTAACTGGTGAGAATAATTTTCTTTGACTAGATAACAGAAACATTTCTTCATTATAAAGCAATCAATTTCTCCATAAATGTAATTGATGACATTAAAAATAATCAAATATTGTATTAACACATTTTGAAAAATATTTTCTTCACAGGTTTTATTGGTTTTTCATACCTTCAGTTATTCCCTATGAATAATCCCTGATGAGGGGATCTAAATGACTTTGAAACATGTTGGTGAGGTTTTTGGGAAGCTTATTTCTAAATTGTGAATCAATTTGTTGCTCATTCTGTAAAAATTATTCATGATAAAATGGATTTCTTTTCAACCTTAATTTATAAAAAATTCAAATAGAGACACTAAAGTCATGATTCTTTCCAATCTGTAGGGTTTGCTTATGAATTAAATGATTAAGATTTCTTTAAATTGATTATACACATTTTACTTAATTTTCTGGTAAGAAGTCTCCTTTTTATGTAAATTTCTGAAAACCGAATTTTCGAATTTTAGAAATTTATTCAGAAATGCATTTAATATTCTGGATTGTTTTCGTTTCCTTTTTGGAAAATTTATTAATCTGTATGGATTGGCTTCAGAATCACTCACATAACTATATTCTCTCAATTTCCTCTGATTATCTGTAGATAAAATGTTACATTGTTTGTTTTTGATTCGTTGAATTCCAATTGTGATAGGCTGCTCAATTAACTTTTGTGGGTAATTATTAAGAAAAAGGATATTTCTAACAATATTCAAATTCATAATAATATCAAAATAACAAAAATAATAACCATATCAAATTCATATAATTTATCTAATATTCTTCAACCTGTTTCTGGTACGACTCACTCCTTTGTCAAAGACAGTTGGGATTTTAATGAAACAATTAAAAATATACATGTACCTAGTACCTACTCTTTATTATCTTTAGATGTAACTTCTATATTTTATAGCATTCCGTTAGATTTACTTACTCATTGCATAAAAGAAAAGTTACAAGTTTACAAAAATTTAACAAAGATATCGAACTCTGAAATTTTAATAGCTGTTAGAAACTTTTTTCTATAATATTGTTTTTACTTTCAACCAAAAATTTCATAAACAGATATCACGATGTCCGATGGAATCTCCCTTATATCCAATTGCTTCCAATATTTTTTCAGAAGATGTAGAAATCAGAGCATTAGCAAAATTAAGTTTTAAACCGCTTTTCCATAAAAGGTACGTGGATGATGTATTGACAATAGTTCCTACTGATGGAATTCATAAATTAATTAACACATTTAATAGTATTGAAGAATCTTTACAATTTTCTTTTGAATTGGAAAATGATAACACCATAAATTATTTAGATATGTCACTCATAAATGCAGGATATTGAGCTTTAATTACCAATTGGTACAAAAAATCTTCATGGTCAGGGCAATATTTAAATTATAACTCACATCATCAATTCAACCAAAAAGTTGGATTAATTGAGGGATTAATAGATAGATGCACAAAACTAAGTGATTTTAAGTTCAGGAAAGAAAATTTAAATCAATTGAAAATTACATTACAGCAAAATAATTATCCATAACCCTTTAATAGAAAGTCTTATCACAGAAAGAATCAATGAAATTTACAATAGTTCCAGCAAACATAATAAGTGGTTAGATAATTACAAAAAAACAGATCTGAGAGTCTCGTTACCATATGCACGAGGTTTATCAGAGAAATTAAAAAGTGCTTAAAAAAAAATTGACATCAAAATATATTTTAGAAATAATCATAAATTGGAAAATTGTTTTATGAACAATCAAGATTTAGAGAAAATTGAAAATTGATCAAACGCAGCTTATTTAATAAAATGTAAGGGTTGTAATAAAATTCACATTGGTGAAACTAGGAGAAGGTTAGAAACGAGAATAACTGAAAATGAAAAGAATTGTAAAATTCGTAATTCAAACACAGGTTTGTCACAGCACTCTTGGAATTTTGACCACCTTTTTCATTTCAATTTCGAGAATATACAGATTTTAGCTAAAGAAAACAATACTTATAAAAGAAGAATTTTTGAATCGATTTTCATAGACAAGTTCAAGAATTATTCCATAAATTTGAAAACAGAAATACTTTATATAAATAAATGTTATCACAACATAATAAATTAAATTTTCAAATTCCTAATGCTTTGGTGCGCTATTTTCATTGTAGTCGAATACGACCTCTATATGAGAAATGTTATACTTATAGCATAACTTTCGTCTTGTTTTCTGTCATTATCACTTCGTCCGTCGTTTGACTATTGCGGTTCGCTCTTAGATTTTAAAAATGTAACCTTTTAATTACTGGGAGCCTCTTTTTTTTGAGGTTTTCCCAATTATATTTTCGGAATACCGTTTCAATTCTTTTCATCGGAACATAATTTTGATTCCAAAATTGTTTTCGTGGAGGTGAATTTGTATTGTATCATTTATAATTTGACTGTATGACATTGTGAATTTCTTTGTATTGTAATTCGAAGAATTTTTTATAACTTTTTTGTAGGTTTAATGTCCCTGAAGATGACCGACAGTATAGGTCGATACGTCGTAATTATAATTATGATTAAAATTGTTGACATGGAAAAATCCTAGTCGTTTTTTATTTTCAATTGATCGTAAGACCGAAAGAATAGATCTCATGTTCCTATTAAATTAACATTGAAATCGACAGAATAAAGGTTTTTTCACTTTTAAAAAAAATTGCTTCTTTCAGAAGTTGATTGTTTTTTTATCAATATTCAAATTCTTTTTGTGAAACGAAATATGGAGCAAACCTAGAGCTCTGTCAAATAAGTTTTTGATTACTGCAGTTTTGTTTTGAAAAGGATGAGTCGGAAAGAAATTCAAAATTCTACCTGAATATGTACCTTTTCTGTACCAATTAGTAATAATATTACCATCCTGACCTTTAATTACTTCCATGCCCGAAAAACTGATTTTATTATTTTTCCCTATTTGATGAGTAAATTGAAGTTTTGGATGAAAACTGTTGAAAGCATCAATAATTGCCTGCAACTTTGCTAGAGGAACACCTATGGGAGAACCAAACTTTTTCCTATAAAAATATCCATTGAATTTGAAATCAGTTGAGTTCATAACAAAAGCTACTTCTTCATTAAAATCTTTTTGACTTAATCCAGTACGTTTCTTTATGTTGTCCCATCCATTTAAAATTTCCTGTTCAACTAATTCAAAGGGTATACTTGGAAACATTGCAACAACATCCAAAGAAATCACTACATGATCATCAGGAACAGTTTCTTGAATAATATTTTTTTGAAATTCTCAGCTATTTTTAATATTGGATTTTGAAGTTGTGATAGAGTCTGAGTATCAAATGAGAGTTTCGTTCTAAAAATTTCGTGGGAGTCTTAATAATTGAAATAACCATTCTCAGAGGATAGCCTTCTTTATGAATCTTTCTGAAACCATAACGTCATGCAAGAACTGTATCTTCGGTATTTATATCAGTCCATCTTATATCTCTGCTTAAAAGTCCTCTCTTTCTCTAATTGTCTAAAATTTGGGAAGTGTCTGTTCCTAATTGTTTCAATGGATTTTCATTCAATAAATCAAAGTTATCACAATTGGAAAATAAATCAACCATATCCCTAATATAATTTTATTTCTTCATACAAATTATAATATTGCCCTTATCAGCATTTATGAAAATCATATCAGGATTGTTTTTAAGGAAACTTTTCGTTACCATGAAACCTTCAGAAATTTTAAGATCAATGCTACTAATGTGCAAACACTTGTTATCAACAAAGCTCTTTAACAAGTGTAAAACCTTGTTTCGGAAACCTTGTTGATCTAATATTTTAATTTTGTGTATAGTTGGTTTCACATTTTCGACTATTTTCATAATTTGTTCAGATTTACTTTTTATCACGTGGTTACTAAAACTGAATCATGAATTTGAATTTCTGCCAAATATACAAACCAAGGATCCCTATCTTCTTCTTCGAAAATCTTGTGTAAATTTGAATTTTGCTCTTGAACATTAGTTTGTTGATCAATCAGAATAAAACGTTTGTTCTCATGTTTTTTATCATTGTTCAAAAATCGTCGATCAGGGAAAATCTGATGTTTTGAAAGATCAATGATATCATCTTGTTGTAAACATACTTCTCATTCACTTCTACTTCTGGAAATGTTTACTCTAAAAAAATTAACATGATATGAAACATTCTTGATCAGTAGATTCAACATTGAGTTTGAAATTTTTTAAACTTTGTTCAAATTGTTTATTGCAAAAATTACTGCGAAAAGAAAGATCTCGAAACTTTTTATTCAAGAAAAATATTTTTTCAAGTAAAGCATCATTTCTTCCACATTCAATCATAAACCTTTCCTGAAGGATACCGCCTCTTAATTTTTAGTTGATATCACACCATAATTTAATCTTTTTGAAGGCTTCAGGACCATATGCAATTTTGATTTAATTTGAAATCATAATGTTAAAAAAGGGGAGTTAGAAGTAACTTCCGATCTAAGTCAGCTAAATTGAAATTTAAGAATCTTAAATTAGGTTAAAATCGAATTCAAAATCCTATTTAACGTCCAAAACTCGAATCAATGCAAAGAATTCCTGAAGATAAAACAAGAATCCAACGATGAAATTTGATTTGATAGTAATAAAGAAAAGAAGACAAAAGGAATCGAAAAGGGAAGGAAGGGGATTTGGTTGGTTGCCTTCTCATTTTTCTTTCCTCTTTTTCATTTTAGTACAAAGAAACAAATTTTTGTTTTTGTTTTGTTTTTAGGAATTGCAATAAGAGCATTTTGTCGTAGTTGTCCAAATTTCATCGTTGGATTCTTGTTTCATTTTTAGGGATTCTATACATTGACTTTGGCTTTTCGAGTCATGTATTGACTATGTAGATCACTAAAGAGGTCTGTCCAGAAAGTGTCCGACCTTGTGTTCTCACTTTGTACCTAAATGTGCTATTGTCAAAAACAGGTAATCGCCATTTAGGGAGGACCTTTCTGAGGCCCTCCACTAAGTATCACGGATGTGCGTATCCTCAGTCAGGTCGTGTACGCAGTTGCATAAACGCCTAGCTACGTACGCGTCGCATTTCAGGATGACGGACTGCACCGAACAGAAAGTGTGCATTAAATTTTGCCAAAAGCTTGACGATTAATGTTCGAAACTTATCGTGATGATTCGGAAAGTGAATTATGATGAGTCTATGAGTGCTACTCAAGTGAAAAAGTGGTTTAGGTGATTTAAAAGTGGTCGTGTTCCAGTGGAAAGTGTCCCTAGCCTTGGAAGACCACGGAATTTCGGAAACTATGGTTTTGGACATTTTTAGCCAAGATTTGGGGATGAGCCTTGGCTAGCGGCGACTGGAACCTTCACAACGATAACGCACCCGCCCATTCAGCGCAGCTTATGCAGCAATTTCTGGTGAAACACGGCCTTACATGACTTCGGCATCACCTACACTTCTCACCTGGCTTCCTGTAATTTCTGACTGTTTTCCAAATTAAGGGGTCCTCTAAAAGAAAAATATTTTTAGGCGTAAAGGAAATAAAACATAATGCGACGAAGTAGATGTTAGCCAATCCGAAAAATTCATCCTTTTTTGTAGAAGTGTCATCTTTTGTGGTTGAAAATCAACCTTTTCGTTCAAAATTGCACTTTCTTCAAAAAAATACGTCTTTTCGGCTTGAAAATTGAATTAGGTATTTTGTTGGAAATTAAATTGTTTCTGGTGTAAGTCTAGTTTTTTTTATTTGAAAATTTGTCTATTTGGTTGAAAATTTATCTTTTTAGGTTAGAAATTCAAATATTATGTTGCGAATTTAAATATTTAGTTAAGAGTTTGACTATTTTGATAAAGAGTCACCTTTTTTGTACGAAAATTCAACGGTTTTGTTGAAAATTCGTCCTTCTCGACAACAAATTTGCCTTTTTCTCTTGAAAATTCAAGAATGTGGTTGAAAATTTAATGGCTTTTGGTTGAAGTTTTTGTCGATCATTCAGTAAAAAATTTATCATTGTATGTTGAAAATTCAACTATTTGGTGACAAATTTAACTATTTTTCTGAAAGTTTGCCTTTTTTGCTTGAATTTTTCACTATTTTGTTAAAGTCATTTTTCGGTAGAAAATTCAACTGTACTGTTTATCATTAGTCTTTGTAGATTGAAAATTCATCTTTTGGGTAGAAATGTCATCTTTCATTGATAAAAATTAAACTTTTTTGTTGAAAAATTTGTCCTTTTGGATCGGAAATAAATCTTTTCTGGTAGAAAAGTCATCTTTCTTGGTTAGAAATAAACTTTTTGGTTAAAAATTCAAATATTTGGTTGACATTTCTTCAGAGTGAATTTAAATGTTTTATTTCTGTTAAAAAATTGATATTTTTTATTGAAAATTCGACCATTTGTTTGCAAATTATTATTTCTAGGTTTAAAGGTCAAGTGTTTGGATGAAAACTCAAATGTTTGGTTGAAAATTAATTTTTATGGTACAAGACCTCTGGTTTTGATTGGAAAATTCTCTTTTTGGTTAAAATTTCATTTTTTATGATTGAAAATTAACTGTTTTGAACAAAAATGTACCTATTCCATTTTTGAATGAAAAACGGTATTTTTGAATAAAAAATTAAAGCATTCGGTTGGAGAATCTTATTTTATAGGTTGAAAATCCAATTGTTGTTTCAAAGAATCTTTTTTTTTTGGGTTTCGAAATTAATTTTTTTTTAATTTCATCTTTTTCGGTTGAAAATTCAACTATTTTATTGAAAATTAAATTATTTTGTTGAAAATTCGTCTTTTGTGACAGAAAGTTTCTCCTTTCGGATAAAAAATAAAACTTTTCTGGTAGGAAAGTCATCTTTCTTGGTTAGAAATAAACCTTTAACAAACAAGAATAATTCTCTACCAAAAAAGACGACTCTTTATCAAAATACATTAATTTTCTATCAAACAGTTGAATTTTGAAGTTATAGAATATACAGGATAAGGTTTCAATCAAACGTGGAATAATTACATTTTCAGATAAAAACTCTGATAAAAAATCTCTGAAGAAATAAACAAATTTTCAACAAAAAAAATTAATTTTCGACCAAGATTATTAATTTTCTACCAAAAAAGACGAATTTCCAACTTATCTGATATACAGGATAAATTTTTAACCAAACAAGGTATAGTTAAATTTTCAGATGAAAAAAATAATTTTTAACAAAAAAATCAATTTTCAACCGAAAAGATGAATTTTTGACCAAATCCATGAATTTTCAAGAACATTATTTAATCATAAAGCCAGAAAGACGAATTATTTGAAAAACGTTGAATTTTCCACCAAATAGTTCAATTTTCTACCAAATTGTTGATTTTTTTCAGGCAAAAAGATGAACTTTCTACAAAACAGTAGAAATTTTATATAAAAGTTCATTTAAAAGCGAATAGTTGAATGTTCAACTATAATTATGAATCCTTATTAAATTTTTTTTTGAATTTTCAACTGGCAAAGATACATTTTTAACTGAAAATGAAATAGTTTAATTTCCACTTCAAAAAATTTATTTTCAACCAAACTGGAAACGAATTTTCATCAAAATAGTTAATTTTTGAAGCAGAGCTGAACCTTTAACTAAAAAAAATGAATTTTTAACAAAGTAGGTGAATTTTTGTTTCAGAAAATGACTTTTTAACAACATAGTTGCAGTTCCAACAAAATAATTCAATTTGCAACCAAATAATAGAATTTTTAACTAGATGAGATGAATTCCGAATCAAAACATAATAGTAGCCTTTCCTATAAGAAAAATGAACTTTTACCCAAAAATATAGATGGATTTTCTTATTGGGTGTATGTTTCAAATGCTATCTAAGTTTTTTAACGTTATTTTCACTTAAACCCCCCACCCCCTTTGTTATCAACCTAATTTTTCCCCCCCCCCTCAAACTGGTAACATAGCTTATGGAAAGTACCGCCAGTCCTCTTTTTCTTTCAGGACTACACCACTGCTCACAACATGGGGGTTTCGAATGAAATATCATGCATCACTCGTAGGGTTAAGCTCGTCTTTACACGGGGAACTCAATTTTCGCAGGACAAGTAGTAAAACCATGGCCATCACTTTTCCAGTCGTCGTTGCAAACATTGAATTCCACGTGAAGACGTGTGTAACCGTATGAGTGATGCATGATATTTCTATACGAAATAACCATGTTATGAAAATATAGAGTCCCCTAAAAAGTGGGTGTTAGATATCCCTTCACCGAAATGGGTCAGGAACGTACTGTGAAGCTTAGTGTTTAAGGCACCCGACCGGCCATCGGAAGACGTGGGGTTCGATTCCCGCCGGAGCGAAGGAGAAAGATCTTTTTTCAGAAATTAAAAATTTGTAATACATAAATTACCTATTAAATGTGGGGTTTTATATAAAAATATGAATCATGCATTGAATGGAGCTTATTAAATGTTTGAAATATTAGGTAGACAGATTATTAACCCGAATAATAAGTGTCTTGACGAATTACAATTTTTAACTACCTTCTTGAGTAGTAAATTATGTCTGTAATTAATATTCAGTGGCAGGAGAAAATATATTCCATGTATTGACGTTTATTGAAAATAAGGAGAAGAAAAAGGCTTTAGCACTCACAGGGGGTCCAACCTCGCGTTTAACAGCCTATAAATATGAATTTGACTCGCGCTTAAATTGAACCTACATATCTTATATAAAACATTCTCTCTTATATTACATTAAATATGTAGTTTATTGCTATCCAGGGGTTCTCTCATTGTCAGATTCGGAATATTTATATTCAAATAATTGAATAATATTTGAAACAAAAGAAACACTTAGTTTCATTCTAAATATAAAAATATTCTAAACGGGCCGACTGAAAAATCCTAAAAAATAGAATCTCTGAATTGAAAAATACCCGAATAACAAAATTCTCCAAATTATGAAATTTCTGAAATATTAAAATCCCAATTTGAAAAATTCCCGAATAATAAAATGGGATGACTGAAAAATTCCGAAAAATAAATTTCCTGACACTTTAAATTCCCGAATTGTAAAATTCGCGAATAATAAAGTTAACGAATTGGAATATTTTTGAATAATAAAGATCCCAAATAGTAAAATTCTTGAAATTTTATAATATAACCGAATTTGAAAATTCCTGACAGAAAATGGGCGAATTATAAAATATCCGAACTAGAAAATTCCCTAATTTGAACAATTGAAATATTTTCTTTTATAAATATTATATATTAAAAATAAAATAATCAACGATTTTTATAACAAAAAATATATTTATGATGTTCAAAGCTTCTAAAATTATTGTTTAAATTTGAAATAATGATAATTAAAAAAATTTTATTTCTGGATTGAAATTTTTTTCAGTTATTGTTATTTTGAATTCAAAAAATAATTTGAGAAACTCTAAACATTAAAAATATTTATTTTTTGATAATAATATTTGAGTACTGTATTTTCAGTAAATAAATGATATTTATTGACGATTTTTATTATGAGAATTCGGAATTTGTTCAGTAAGGATATTTTATAATTCGGCAATATTTTGCCTAAAATATTATTATTTCGCAATTTCATTATTTGGGAATTTTCCAGTAGAAAATTTTATTATTTCGGAATTTTATTATGGGGGAATTTTATTACTCGGGAATTTTATTATTTGAAAATTTTCCAATTCAAGAATATTATAAACTGTTCGGGAGTTTTATCATTCTGGAATTTTTCAATTCGGGAAGCTTACTAATCGGGAATGTTATTATTCGGGAATTTTTCAACTCAGGAATATTATGAACTGTTCGGAAACCCAATTATTCAGAAATTTTCCAATTCGAGAATATTATAAACTCTTTGGGAATTTTATTCCTGGGGAATTTTATTATCCGGGAATTTTATTAAACGGAAAATTTATTAATCGTCAATTTTATTATTCGCAAATCTTTCAATTTGAGAATATTATAAAGTGCTAGGGGATTTTATTATCCTGCAATTTTCCTATTCGGAAATTTTATTAATAGGGAATTTTATTATTCGGAAATTTTCAAATTCGGGAATTTTATTAATCGAAAATTCAATTTTTTGGGAATTTTACTATTTGAGAATATTATGAACTGTTCGGGCATTTTATTATTCTGGGATTTTCCGATTCGGGAATTTTATTATTTGGGAGTTTTCCAATTAGAAAATTTTATAATTCGGAAATCTTCCAATTTAAGAATATTATGAACTGTTCGGGCATTTTCTTATTTTGGAATTTTCTAATTCGGGAATTTTACTAATCAAAAATTTCATTATTCGAGAATTTTCAAATCCGGGAATTTTATTATTCAAAAATGTTCAAATCCGGGAATTTTATTATTCAGAAATTTAATTTTTCGGGAATTTTACTATTTGAGAATATCATAACAGTTCGGGCGTTTTATTATTTTGTAATTTCCAATTCGGGAATTTTACGAATCGGGAATTTTATTATTTGGTGATTTTCCAATTCAAAAATTTTATTATTCGGGAATTTTCCAATTCGGGAGTATTACAAACTGTTCCAAAACCTAATTGTTCGAAAATTTTCCAATTCGGGAATATTATAAACTGTTTGAGTATTTTATCATTGGGGAATTTCATTATTCGGGAATTTTATTGAACGGAAACTTTAATAATCGCACATTCTATTTTTCAGAAATTTTCCAATTTGAGAATATTATAAACTGTTAGAGTATTTTATTATTCTGTAATTTTACTAATCGGGAATTTTATTATTCGTGAATTTTCAAATTCGGAAATTTTATTATTCGGAAATTTAATTTTTCGGGAATTTTACTATTTGAGAATATTATAAACTGTTCGGGCATTTTATTATTCTGGGATTTTCCAATTCGGGAATTTTACTAATCGGGAATTTTATTATTTGGTGATTTTCCAATTAAAAAATTTTATTATTCGGGAATTTTCCAATTCGGGAATATTATAAACTGTTGGGGTATTTTATTATTGGGGAATTTTATTATTCGGGAATTTTATTGAACGGAAATTTTAATAATCGCACATTCTATTATTCGGAAATTTTCCAATTTGAGAATATTATAAACTGTTAGAGTATTTTATTATTCTGGAATTTTACTAATCGGGAATTTTATTATTCGTGAATTTTCAAATTCGGGAATCTCATTATTCGGAAATTTATTTTTTCGGGAATTTTACAATTTGAGAATATTATAAACTGTTCGGGGATTTTAACATTCTGGAATTATCCAATTCGGGAATTTTAATAATCGGGAATTTTATTATTCGTGAATTTTAAAATTCGGGAATTTTCCAATTCGGGAATATTATAAACTTTTTGGGATCTTCATTATTCGGGAATTTGAATATTTGGGAACTTT
Source organism: Andricus grossulariae (assembly GCA_011634705.1). Classification (NCBI taxonomy): domain Eukaryota; kingdom Metazoa; phylum Arthropoda; class Insecta; order Hymenoptera; family Cynipidae; genus Andricus; species Andricus grossulariae. The sequence goes on from JAABKJ010002713.1 coordinate 11,567, forward strand.
ACTAAACGGAAATTTTATTATTCGGAAATTTTTCCATTTGATGATATTATAAACTGTTCGGGAATTCTATTATTTTGGAATTTTCCCATTCTAGAATTTTACTAACCGGGAATTTTATTATTCGTGAATTTTCAAATTCGGGAACTTTATTGTTAGGACATTTTATTTTTCGGGAATTTTACTATTTTAGAATATTATAAACCGTTCGGGGATCTTATTATTCTGAAATTTTCCAATTCGGGAATTTTATTATATGTAAATTTTCAAATTTGGAAATTTTATTATTCGAAAATTTGATTTTTTGGGAATTTTACTATTTGAGAATATTATAAATGTATGGGCATTTATTATACTGGAATTCTCCAATTCGGAAATTTTACTAATCGGGAATTTTATTATTTGGGAATTTTCCAATTCGAAAATTTCATTATTCGGGTATTTTGCAATTCGAAAATATTACGAGCTGTTTGGGAATTTTATTATTGGGGAATTTCATTATTCGAAAATTGTATTATTTGCGAATTTTTCAATTCGGGAATTTTTGTATTCGGAAATTTCACTATTCCGGAAATTTCTAATTCGGGAATTTTACTATTCCGGAATTTTCCAATTCGGGAAATTTTTATTATCCTACAATTTTTCAATTCGGGAATTTTATTATTCGATAATTTTATTATTAGGAAATTTTATTATTCGGGAATTTTATTATTCGGAAATTTCCCAATTCGAAAATATTATGAAGGTTTTGGTTTTCAGGAATTTTAGATATTAATTTTGAATTTTCCAATTCGAGAATTTTATTATTCGGTAATTTTACTATTAGGAATTTTTATTATTCGGGAAGTTTACAATTCGGGAATATTATGAACTTTTCGGGAATTTTATTACTCTGCAATTTTCCAATTCGGGATTTTTATTATTCGAAAATTCAATTATTCGGGAATTTTATTATGCTGGAATTTTCCAATTCGGGAATTTTATTATTCTTGAATTTTCCAATTCGGGAATTTCATAAATCGGGGATTTTATTATTCGGGAATATCACAGTTCTAAATAATAATCATTATAATTATTTAATTAGCAATTAGTTGTAAAATTCATTTAAATCTTTTGAAATTCTTTAAAGTTCCTTAAAGTCCCCTAAAATCTGTGGAATCACTAAAAATCCATTCAAATTTCATTCTATAGAAATTAGTTATCTATAAATCCCTTAAAATCTTTGTAAATTTCCGAAAATTCTCTAAAATATCTTGAAATTCTTTGGAATATTTGAAAATATCTCAAAATGTTTAAAATCCTTTGAATTTTTTGAAATTCCTCTCTAGAAATATCTTGAACCCTCTTCAGAACTCCTGGAATCCCTTGCGATTTCTCCAAATTAATTAAATACCTTGAATATAAATTAAGTTAAATTATTCATTAAAGTTCTAAATAGAAACCCTATTTAAATCCCTTCAAATTTCCTTCTTCTAACAATATTTTCAAGAATATTTGAAGAATTCTTTAACTACAAGGTTTTGTTTAATTTTGTATTTTTACTACAGAGAAATTTTGCAAAAATTTCTAACGATAATTTTCGAAAAATTTATTTACAGTGTAAAGGATTTCATCGAACCTAGGTCTTTGACTTTTTAAAGATTTAAATAATTCTTTGAAATTTTTATCAAATCTGACGAAATCGCTTAAAATCCGTGAAAATTCTCAGGAATTCCTTGAAATTTCTTCAAATAAATCCATTATTGTATTTAAAATCCTACTTTGAATAAATGAATCATTTTTCAAAGTGTCTCTATTTTTTCATAACTTCTTTTAATATTTCAACATTATTTATCACTATGCTATAGTAATTATGTTTATAGTTACAGTCAAACCTGGATTCAGCGCCGGTTTTGGGGCTGACCTTGACGTTAATTCCAGATACTCGGAACTATTTTGTCTCTCTCTTGTTTTATCTATCTCCTGTTTCTCTCTCTATTCTGTCACGCCTGAGTGCATACCGCACATCCCCCCGGCGTCAATTGTCGGAAGGGCAAAACCCAGGGGGCTAAATCCGGGTTTCAACGTACTTTAAGAGTAACTCAGTTGTCACTGTCCTTATCAAGCAGCTAATTAAAAGAAACTAGTTATTTCTCATGAATTAAATCAAATCAGTACATTTGAGGAGTAAGCGAAAAAAACATTGAAAATGCATTTTTTTTAATGACGTAATGATTGTTTCTAAATGTTTGGAAATTTGGAATATCATAATTTCGTTTATCAAACTTAAGTTGGCGAAACATATTTTTTTCGTTTTTAAATAGGCAAAACTTTTCAAAGAAGTAAACTCTTTTTAAAACTGGTAAATACTTTTCAGCATTTTCTTTATAACATGCAATTTTACAGAACATAAAGATTTTATTTGAAAAATTAAAAATACCGTAATAATATATAACATTTTTTTCTGATTTTGTATATGTGACGTGGAACGAAGAAACTAGTTTTAGGACCGAAAATTAGTTTACCAGAAAAAGCAAATCAAAGTGATCCAGAAAATTCAATTTGGATCGTGGAGCAATGGGGATTTTTTCATTCTATAGGGTAAATCTTATTACTCAGAATCAATAAAAACCGAAAAATCTATTTTTTTTTGTCCTAAGACTTGTTTCTTCGTTCAACGTCACATATAAGCAAGAAATTGTACATTTATATCAGGACATAAATAATGAGTGAAATATGCCTTTACTGAATCAAGCGAATAAATCCATTTTCGTTTCGATAATAACAAAAAAATATTATCTAATTGAAAATATTTTTTTCCATTTAATTTATTTAACAGTCCTTTTCAAATTTCATTTTTATAAACGGATTTCAAGCTGCAATACATTCCTAAATATTAAAAAATGAACTCAAGTGGATCCAACACCTTTTTTTCTCTTACTCCCTATTTTCAGCCTCATTGAGTCAGGAATTCGTTCTCGATCAAAGTCAAAAATCTTTGATTCCTCTCGATATTTCTTTGTCCGTAAAATCCTTGATTTGGAGGACCGTGATGGTATTTATGATGGGACGCTTTGGCAGAAGAGAAAGAGAGAAGAAAATATAGAATAGGGGGGAGGGTGGAAGAGGATAAAGTTCGGTGGTTCGTATATCGGAGGCTCGCGGATTTTAATCAACCGGCGATCTGACGGCAGGATCCGATGCGCGCGCGAGAGAGAGAGAGAGAGAGCCGAGTGTGAGATGGTGGCGAGGCGCCACGGGGGTTCGACACCGGACGCTATGGGATGCGATCGCCAGGCACCACACGCCCGTATCTACCAGGCACGTCAGGCTTATAGCGCCTTCTCGAAATCACCGATTTTATGGGCCACCTTTGATGTTTAATGAAGGAATTTTACGACTCGAGATTGTTTTAAAGTTTCGCCGCACAGTATCCACCGATAATTCCTTCTCTTCTTTCAAATTTTCTGTTTTTTGCTCTCCCTCGAGATCAAACTCGAATTATATATCTCTCGATACAATCTAAAAAAAAAATGCTTGCTGGGCGGGCGCATTCTGAAAGCGCGCGGCTCGCTTCGCTCGCAAGTTTGAGCGCGCCCAGGGCGCGCGACTGTTGGTTCTCGCGCTTCGCGCTCAGTCTTTGTATTTTCCTCACATTTTCGCCCAGGTCTTTTAAAATTGAAGGTCAAATCATCAACAACTGTAATTTGTTGATTGTTAATTCTCTTTCGTTAAAGCTCCTTTGGCTTTAATGAATACATTCACATCACGATTCTCGTGCTTCGCACTTGATTTTGTGCAACATTCTAATTCTCAGCTACCCTGGAAAATCTATCATTTCAATAAATTTATAATATCAGAATTCATAATATGCATTGGTATTGAAACATACGTATTTTTATTTTATTGTTTTTATAATTATGAAAAAGTTTGCATCCTATACAAAAAATATTTTTATTTCAGATTTCATTGCCGAATTGGACAATTTCAGAATAATGAAATTCACGAACAATTTATAACATTCTCGAACGGGAAAATTCCCGAGTAATAAAATTCCCGAATTCAAAAATTCCGAATTATAAAATTCACGAATTGGAATATTATCTAATAATAAAAATCCCGGATAATAAAATTCCCGACATTTTATAATATTACCGAATTTGAAAATTCCTGACAGAAAATCGCTGACTTATAAAATATCCGAACTATAAAATTCCCGAATTTGAACAATTGAAGTATTTTCGTTCAAAAATATCATTTATTAAAAATAAAATAATCAAATATTTTCATTGAAAAATAGATTTTTAATATTCAAAGTTTCTAAAATTATTGTTTAAATATGAAATAATTTTCCAGTTCCAAAATTTTATTATTCCGGAATTTTCCAATTCAGGAATATTATAAACTGTTCGGAAACATTTTCGCCCAGACCTTTTGAAATTAAAGGTCAAATCATCGAGAACTGTAATTTGGTGATTGTTAATTCTTTTTTGTTAAAGCTCCTCTGGCTTTAACGAACACATTCACAACACGATTCTCGTGCTTCGCACTTGATTTCGTCCAAATTCTTGATCTCAGCTACCCTAAAAAATCTATCATTTCAATAAATTTATAATATCAGAATTCATAATATGCATCGGTATTGAAACATACATATTTTTATTATATTGTTTTTATAATTATAAAAAAAGTGCATCCTATACAAAAAATATTTTTATTGTAGATTTAATTGCCACTTGTGTCGTTTCTCCATCAATTCAATTTGTTTATTTCCAACGTTATTTTTTATGATTTAAACTCAAAATACGCATACTTATGTAAAGTTCTGAGCAAATTTGTAGATATAATTTAGGCAAAAAATCTTATTCAATACAAAGTTATTGTAGCTTGTGTCATTTTTCCAAAATTTAAATTTTGGATGCATTTTTATAACAGGAGTTCATACAAAATATGTAGATCTTTCTGGTTGAACAACTTTTGTTTTTTTCATTTTTTTTCGTCTCTTGTGATGTTTTCCAAAACATTAAATTTTTTTATTTTTATTTAAATTTTTTATGATGAAAACAAGAACTAAGCGTCCAATTGGAAAATTGTTAAAGATAAATTTGTGGCTGTTTTTCGAATGAGCAACTTCTGTCTATTCATTTTTTCTCATAGATTGTGTCGTTTGTCCGACAATTTCATTTTTTTATTTTTAATGTAGTTTTTCACGAATAAAACAAAAATTACGCGTCCTATCAAAAAGTGATTCATAACATATTTGTAGATCTTTTTAAACACACAATTTTTATTGCTGCATCTTTCCAGTATTTTGCATAATTTGACCTCAAAATGGAATTTTTAATTTTTCATAATTTTTTGTGCGAACAAAGTTTCAATTTTCGATTTTTTGAACAAATTTGAAAAGTTGTTGTGAAAATCTTGCAGGGCTCTCAAAACGAAACGTTCGTCTTCTCCTGACTTTTTTTCATATCGTGCGTAGTTCGGCTTAAAATGTTAATTCTCTTTTTTTTTGGGGATTTTGAAAATTCTATAACTCTGACAATTTTCTTTTTATCGAAAAATATTATCGAATAAATTGTTTGTGTTTCTGAGTACTACTATTAACCTTATATAGAATTTTCAAATCTGGAACAAAAGTAGTCTAAACAAATTGCAAAATGTGCTCGCTTTTTGAATTTTTATCCAAAATAGCTGGTTAACAAAGTCGTTTTTTCTTTTTAGGCCTTCCAAAAGTGTGCCAAAGCGCAATCCAATCTGACCAATCTTTCGAAAGTTATCGTTCCTAAACGATACTATAGACTACAGACAGACAGACGGTCGGAGACATCTTCGTGAAAATCATTTTTTCTGCCTGAGCCTCTCAAAAAGTCAAAATTTGATGAAAACCGACTAAGTCAAATTTTACATAAAACCAATACCTTGTCATTAGGATAAGAATGTAAAAAGGCAAAGGAATTATTCCTCTCACAAAAAAACGCAGATCCTGAAAAGCACTTTTTCCCCATGGAGGGGGGGGGGGAGTGACGGGAATTGATTAGAGGGGAAGTAGGAGGGAGCTGGTTCGGGGAAGTTAGGGAAAGAAAACTTAGGAAAGGAGAAATAAGGGAGGGACAGTGAGTGAAGGGAGAGTAGGAGAAATTAGGGTAAGAGAAGTAGAGGAAGTAAAGGTGAAGTGATGGGATGTAGGGGAAATTATTAGAAGTGATAACGAGGAGTGAAGGGAAGAAAGGGGAAGGGTATTAGGGAAGTTTATATCAGTAAGTGTGGAGAAATGAGGGGTGAGGAAAAAAAGTAGGGGACGATTAGTCTCAACTAGAGAAGTGAAGAGAGTGGGAAGTGGAGAAGGAAGAAATTTGGGAAGGGAGGTCTAGCGGTGGGTGAAGTCAGGTCAGGGGAAGTAGAGAAGAAGAGAGGAAAGTAGAGGGAGTAGTTGCGAAAAAGTAAGGGAGGGGTACAGGTTTATTTTGACTAATTTTTTCTTATTTCAATTTTCGTTGAGTCATCCATCCATTAAGACGATTCTGATCATTGTTATTGGGACCACAATCTATTCATGCGGCGCGTGAATAATTGGCCCATTTTTAAAACAAATCATCAAGTAATAAGGAAATATTTCAAGATTTTTAATTCTTTAAGGTTATGTTTGGAATTTTGCAGAGAAAGTTGATCAGAAAAAAAAATCATCATGTGTGGAGAAAAGCTAACAATTTTTAGGAATTTAAGGTGATGTTAGTGTTTATTTAAGGGAAACGGATGTTTTATTAGAAAAATAGCATTAGGAATTTTTTAAAGCTCTAATAGGCTTTAACGATTTGAGGTTATTTTTACGTCTTTTTTCAACAAAAACTGTTATTTTTGAGAAAAAATCATCAGTTCATCAAGAAATCTAACAATTTTCAACAAATTAAGATTGTGTTTGGATATTCTCAACAAATATAGATGTTTGAAAAAAAATCATTAAATATTGCAAATAGCAAAAAACAAGGTTTACCAATTTGAAGTTATGTTAATTTTTTCACAAAAAATCGGTATTTTAATAAAAAAGTTATCAATTTAAAGGGAAACCTAAAAGGTTGTGAGTAGTTGGGGCTTTTTGGGTTTTTTTTAAAAAGAGATGGCTATTCAAAGAAAATCTTCGAGTATTCATAAAAGATATAAGAAAATCTAACAATTTATGGTTATGTATTCACTTTTTTACCGAAAATTGATATTGTATAATTCACTAAGTATTTAGGAAAATGCATCAACAATTTGAGGTCATGTTTGAATTTTTTAAATTGTAAATGGTTGCTATAAAATATAAAATCCTTCCTATATTGATGAAATCCGCTAACCTTCAATAATGTTTTGTTATTTTTAAGCTATTCTAATAGAAATCGTTATTTAAAAAATAATCATAAATTCCTGAGACTATCTGAAAAGCTTGAACAATTTGAAGTCATATTTACAATTTTTGAAAGAAAATTCGTATTTTCAAGAAAAACTCTTCAATTATCGATTAAGGCTAACAAGTTTTTTATCTTACAATATCTTTCATGGTCGTGAAAATGTTAGCAAAGCCATACATTTTTAAAACATGTTAACTCTTCATAATAATTAATAGTTTTTCTTTTGGAACATCAATTTCCGTGAAAAAAAAAAAAACGAAAAGAAAACCTCAAATTTGTTATTTTCTTAACCTTTACTCAATACCTAATAATTTTTTATTCTAGGATAATTATTTGCACTAAAAAAACCCTAACAGTACCTCAAATACCTTGTTATCCCGTTTCTAAAAATACTTGGTGATTTCTTCTTTTAAGAAGTCCGTCTTTTCCCAAAATTGATGATTTTTCTTTTACAATGTCGATTTTCGTTTAGAAAACCCAAAAATAACCTCAAATTTTCAAATTTCTTCAATATTTGATAATTTTTTTTGTTGAAAATATCCATTTGCTTCGAAAATATCCAAACGTGACCTTGAAACTGGGAAAATTTCATCAGGACCTGATAGCTTTTACGTTGAAATATCAATTTTCGTTGAGAATACTCAAACATAATCTTAAATTCTTAAAACTTGTAAAATTTCCTCAACATGTCATAATATTTCTTTTAAAATACCCTATTCTATTACAAATGTAAACATAATCTTAAATTCCTAAATATTGTTAACATTGCACAATAATTCATTATTATTATTTGGAAACATCGAACAAAGAAAACCTCAAATTGTTACACCATGTTAGATTTCCTCAATAATTGATATTTTTCTAAAAACAATAATATTTACTAATGAAACTTAGACATATCCACACATTATTGATACTTTATAGCTTTGCTCAATACTTATTTGTTTTTATTTTTAAATATTCTATCAAACTGAAAAATTTAAACCTAAACTCAAATCATTAGAGTTTGCAAGCGTGTTCACGTTTATAAGCAATTTCATTCACAAAGAGCTGCAAAAAATGTAACACCAGTGTTTTACTGTGATTCTCATAAAATATTGTTATTAGCGAATACATTATATTACAACACATTAACTTTGAGCATCCTCAAATACGAAAAGTTTTCAAACGGTATTTCATATGCTTTGGATTTTGGGTGAAATTTCAGCATTATGGGTTTTCGATTAATAGTAATATATATCCCCGGGGAATTCAATTAACTTTCAATTAATCAGGTAGCAGAGTATATTACAAGCGAGGGCTTTTGCTTGTGGATCCGTTGCAGATACGATATACTATCCGAACGAATCGCGATGTAAGTTGGGGAATTAAATTTTAATCTGTTCCGGTATTAGTTATGGATTTATGTTTGTTATACCTCCGACACGAAACATTGCACCTACCTGGCTCGTGGAGGCGAGAGATGAAGAGAAGAGTAAGGGAGAAAGTGAAAGATTGAAGAACTCGATTTGGACCTCCACTGATGCTACCCGTAGTATCGAACCGACTAACAAATAGTCTTGTCCTAAAATTCCAAAACCCAGAACCTGGGCTTGTAGAATTAGCAGGTTTGCTCCTGTTGCTACATTCATCCTTCTTAATTCACTACAAAAACAAGAAAATAACCTAATTCGATTTTAGAAAAGTTTAGAGGAAGTATTTAGTAATCCGAAATTGGGCTGACAACACGAGAAGATGGTACCCATCTAAATTGACGATGGTGAGATTGAAGGAATAATTTTCTGGTTTGTGGATAGATTAATTGCATTGTTTACATATTCAGTATAAAGGAAGAAGCGACTTCCCTCTATTTAGCAGCTGTCCACATGTAAGTGCCCTCTTAACTTTGCGTCCGATAATGCTAAAACTCTCCCCTCTTGGTACTATGGTCTTCAGAAGTAGAAGGTGTTCCGGAGGTGGTGATAACCCAACTCCATCCATCACTGCCCCAGACGGTGGTCGAAGGTGGAGGAAAGTAGTCTAAGGTGGTCAAAGACGTACTACCTGCCCTCAACCCCCTTAAGCAAAACCTTGCAGCAACCATTTCCTAACCAAATGAACGAAAGTAATTGACTGCCTCTTCTCCATCAAAAACAACCTTAAATTAAAGGCTAACTTTTCTGGAACATTTTTTACCATCTCTGGAAGTTATTTTCAAACATTTTATTTATAACTTCCCTACGGAAACCTTTAGATTTTGGAATATTTTTGCAAATATCAATTTCCGTTTTTGCATCCTGCATACAAATTTCCTTTGATATGCCAACAATCGTTTTCTAACCAAATGGAGGAAACTAATTGACTGCCATTGAAATTACTCTTGAATTGAACTCTACCTTTTCTGGAACATTTCATTCCACCCCAAAAATACAATTTTAAAAATTTGCTCTATTACTTCTCTACAGAAAATCTCAGATTCTGCAATATTTTTGTAATGATCGATCTCCGTTTTTGCATCATGCATAACAACTTTTTTTCTGATATTACAACAACCATTTCCTAACCAAATGCAGAAAACTAATTGACTGCCTTATCACCATTGAAATCAACCTTAAATTAAACTCTACCGTTTCTGGAACATTTCATTTCATCCCAAAAAGATATTTTCAAACATTTAATCTATTACTTCTCTACAGAAACCCTTAGATTCTGCAAAACTTTTTCAGAAATCAATTTCCGTTTTTGCATCATGCATAAAAACTTCCTCTGACATGACAACAATTATTTCCTAATCAAATGGAGAAAACTAATTGAGTGCATCATCACCATTAAAATCAATCTTAAATTAAACTCTACCTTTTCTGGAACATTTCATTTCATCCCAAAAAGATCTTTTCGAACATTTGATCTATTACTTCTCTACAGAAATCCTGAAATTCTGCAATATTTTTGTAATGATCAATATCCGTTTTTGCATCATGCGTAAAAACTTCCTTTACTATGTGCGACTATGACTTGAGTTGCGACAAATCCGAGTAATAACTGCGCACCTTGGAGAGCATAAAATGTGCAAATGTAACCAAGCGACGCAAACTGGTTGAGTTACAGCCGCATACTTGGATGTTAAGTGTATGGGAGAGCAGGGGAGGTTTCGCAATGGCAATCATGGAGATATCCATAATATCTCTAAGCCACGCAACTTTTAATATCGACGGGGTGTTTTCTCACCTTTCAGCATAATATTAGGCAGCAGTTTTGAATTTAAAGCTCACTCGGGGTTCGAGCCCGCCTATCTGATATGCTAATGGCATAATATAGAATGATTCCGCCCAAGAAAGGTTACTCATTATATCCCATAAACAATAGCTTGTAGCCGCATTCATAGTTCACTTTAGAAAAGCATTTTTATTAATTTTGTATTCAACAATTGTATCAATAAGGATTTGTAAATAGAGGAGCACCATGAGGATAGAGCTTCAGAGGGTTTGAAATTGATAAAATCAGAGTGGTCATGGTTCTAGAGTGTCAATCTTCCGGTGGGCAGTATCGCTATAACGAGGGCATATTGATTCCTTCTGCATCCGCCTTGAGGAAGCAAGAGGGCGGTTCAATGTTCGAGCTTGCAATTAAAAGTAACACGAGAACTGAAAGTCCAAGCGATAAGGGCATTTCGAGGGGGTTGACCTATAAGAAAAATCGACGTCCTCACCGAAGCATGTTATGCACCTCTTTGCTCTCTTCCTACCACCATTTTCCATTCCTACCTTCCCTCGTTGCGTGTCTCATTTCTAATCTCAAATAAACTTTATGTATATGGGGGCTATATGCTACAATTGTATATGGTCTTATTAATAGGGTAGATATAAAGAAACATTTGGAGACGATTATTCATAAAAAAAGAACTTTATCGACTTTTAGTCCCCTTCTTAGGTGGTTTGTTAATTAAAGGGATACAGATAAAATAGGGGAAAGGCTGTGTTTTAATAATACATTCTGAGTGTTTTTAGATTCAATTTATAAAATCTGATAAATGTATGTTTTCGGTGTATTAGATGATAAAAAGGTAAGATAAAATCTAACATCTAAATCACCTATTCTCGTTACAATTATCAAAGCCACATGGCATGACACATTTTTCATTCGAAAACAGTTTAAAATTTAATCAACATATTGTTTTCTTTAAGAATTACTTCTGTGAGGTTTAGAAATCGTTTCCAAAACTACTTTGTGAAAAATTCATTCTTTTAGATGGAGATTCATAATTTTAGTTAAACATTGATTTATCTGAATGAAAATTTATTTATTTGAGGTGAAAATCCAGCTATTTGGTTCAAAATTCATATTTTCGCCAAGAAAATTCAACATTTTTGTATTAACTTTGTCTTCTTGGCTAAATAATTCAACAATTTTGTAGAAAATTTAACTTCAATTCTACAAAATTAGTCTTTTTAATTAGGAATTAACTTTTTGGTAGAAAATTGATCTTTTTCGCTGAAGATCAACAATTTGGTTAATAATTCCTGTATTTCGTTGAAAATTCGTATTTTTTGTAAAAAATTCATCTTGTTTGTTGAAAATTCATCTTTTTGGTACAGCATTCAACTATTTTGTTAAAAAATTATTTTTTTGTTGGAGATTTATTATTTTCAGATTAACCGTCATTCCATCAGAAAAGGAATTGATAATGCTATTCAAAAATTCACCTCTTTATTTGAAAATTCACTTTTTTCTGTAGATTAATTTTTTATACTAAACATTTAACGAATCAATTTTTGGTTAACAACTTATATATTGTAGTTGAAAATTCATTTATTTTTTGAAAATTCATCTTTTGATAAAAAGTTAATATTTTCCATTGAAAATTCATCTGTGTAGGATAATAATTCAGCTCTTTGATTAAAATTTCAACTAATTAATTCAATGTTTAAATATTTATGAACATTCAACTATTTTGTTGACGATATCTTTTTTATTAAAAAAAACTACTGTATTGTTAAAAATTCGTCTTTTAGATCAAGAATTCATATTTTATGGTGAACAATATATATTTATTGGTTAAAAATGAACTTTTTTGTTGGAAATTCAACTTTTTTATGTTGAAAATTCAACTTTCATCGATAAAATTCATCTCTTTCTCTTCAAAATTCAATTAATTCGTTGAAAATGCAACTGTTTTATGATGAATTTTCTTCCTTTTTTAAAAAAAAACCTTACCACTTGGTTGAAAATAAATTTCTTTATGTTGAAAATTCATATTTTTCAATTCAATTCAATTTTTTCATTGTAAATTAAAATATTTTCTGGCTGAGACATCAACTATCACATTTTTTGTTGCAAATTAATCTTTTTAGATTGAAAATTCAACTCTTTGGGTAAATGTTGAACTACTTTCCCAAAAATTATTTTTCATGGTTTCAGATCCATAATTATTGTAGGTTGTTGAAAATTCATCTCTTCGATTGAAAGTTAAAGTCATTTGTTGAAAATACACATTTTTGTTTTAAAATAAATTCTTTCAACTAAAAATTTAATTATTTGGTTAAAAATTAATTTTTTTGCTGAAAATTCGTATTTTTAAGTGAAAAATTCAACTTCTTCGTAGAAAAATTGATTTTTTGTCTACAAAATTTGGAAAAAATGGATAGAAAATTCAACTTCTTTTGTAGTAAATTCTTTTTTTTCACTAAAACAAATTTTTTGGGCGAAAATATATCTTTTTGGTTGAGGATCTAACTATTTTATTGCAAATTTGTTTTTGGTTCAATTGAATTGTTTTTGATTAAAAATGAACATTTTTCCATGGCTAGAATATAAACTATTTGAATTTTTGTTCAAAATTCATCTTTGTAATTGAAAATTAATCTATTTTGTTGAAAACAAATTTTTTTAACACAAAATTCAATTATTTGGTTAAAAATTAACATTTTTGCAAGAAAGTCATATTTCTGGGACGAAAATTCTATTTATTTATAGAAAGTTTATCTATATTGCCTAAAAATTAAAAAAATTGCTAGAAAATTCAACTCTTTTTATAGAAAATCGTTTTTATTTTTTATCGAGCATTAGTTTTTTCAGAAAAAGTCTCTGTTTGGTTAAGGATTCAAATATTTGTTTAGAAATTCGTTTTTTTTTGGTTCACCTAAAATGTTTTTGAATAAGAATGAACACGATTTCATAGTTAAAATATAAACTATCGAAGTTTTTGTTGAAAATTCATCCTTGTGGTTGAAAGTTCAATTATTTGGTTTAAAGTTGAACTGCCCTCTTGCCCCAAATTGCGTGGTTTGAAAATTCAGAAAAAAAATTTCCATAATTTGAACACGGCTGTAGACATTTTTTTCTCCATTGAGACAAATATTTGTCTTGAATGAAAGAAGCAGCTTTTTTAAAAAAAATTTTGAAATAACCCAAAAATATCTTTAAACAGGAGAAAATCATTTTAAATAAAAGAAACATTTCCATTGGAATAAAAAACCATTTCTTCGAATCAATGAAATTTCTCTGGATCGAGATCAAGTTCTTTTAATCAAAGAAACTTTTCTCTGAGTGGGAGCCAATGAATATATATTTTTGATTAAAAAAATTTTTTTGGGTAGAAAGAATCTTTTTTTTAGTGTCTCCCGCAAAATTTGAGTTTTGATACTCACGCCCTAATGCTCCGAGACGCTTGATTTTGATCAATGTCTGCATTTCTAGACCTCATCTAAAATGGACGAGATAAAGAGATGCTGAAGCAAGAGATAAGCTTGCTGATGAATATTTTTCTTTAATTCAAAAAATTGTTGTTTTGAATGAAAGCATCTTTTTTCTCGGTGCCTCATGCAAAATTTGAGTTTTGGTACTCACGCCCTTATGCCCGAGGCACCCTTGATTTTGATCAATGTCTGCATTTCTAAACTTCATCTAAAATGGACAAGATAAAGAGATGCTGAAGCAGGAGATGAACTTCTTGATGAATATTTTTCTTTAACTCAAACAATTTTTTTTTTGAATGAAAGAATCTTTTTTCTGAGTGTTTCTGGTAAAATTTGAGTTTTTAGACATACGCCCTTATGCCCCGGAAACCTTGATTTAGATCAATGTCTGCATTTCTAGACTTCATCTAAAATGGACGAGATAGAGAGATGCTGAAACAGGAGATGAACTGGCTGATGGGAGGGGTAAGCTCGCCCAGAAGGAAATTAAAATTGAATAGTTGATGAATTTTAGGAGTGCAAGCTCCATGGTTTATGCAGGATCTTAGACTCGTAGATGATACATACCTGACCACAGACACACGGTCACTTTCTCTGAAACCTCTGCATTCTGCAAGTACGAGTGCATTCCCTCACGCTCGATCTTCTTGCATTCTGCGGAATCGCATGCATTATATATCTTATTCCCCTCGCTCATATTGTCGTTCATCAAGGCCAGCCAAGTAATTAGTATAATATAAGATTGAATTGAATTGAGGAAACCACAGAATATAATATGCACTCCTCTACTGGCCAATTGTACCTGAAATTCAACATACATATTACTTAAAAAAAAGGAACTCAAATCGTAAAAAAATTAGTCAAAGTACAGCCGAACCTGGATTTAGCACCAGTTTTGGGGGTGACCTTGACGTTGAATCCAGAGATTCCGAACTATTTTGTCTCTCTCCTGTTTTATCTATCTCCTGTTTCTCTCTCTGTTTTGTCCCGCCTGAGTGCACATTGCACATCCCCCACAGCATAGCGTCAATTCTCGGAAGGGCTAAATCCAGGGAAGCTAAATCCGGGTTTGACTGTATAATAGGGTTTTGTAGCCTTTTAGGATATCAATTGATCCGTTCAACCCTCCCATACTTTCCCTTCTCTACTCCCATACACCCCTACATTTCCCTACTTTCCTTCCCCAGTCCGCCCTTGATCTCCCATACTCACACTAATTTTTGAGGGCGATGGTCAATTCCGCCCTCGGTACTTGTTTACGGTTCCCCCACTACACGGCTTCCCCTCACTCAGCCGAACTGCTGCCGTCGATCCTGGTCAGAGGGAGTCCTTTGTACCTAATGAGGACTAAAATACGGCGTTCAACATTTTTTCAATTAACTTCAGGTTTATGTGAAATTCTATGGAAAATTTTGCAGTATATTTTACATAAATCCACTGCAGTAGGTTTAATGTATTGGTGCAATATTTACATTAATTTGGTAACTTCCTAAAGCTAAAATTTGGTCACATTTGAATACCTATCAACTAACATCATAAATTTGGTTTATTTCTGAAACAATCGCATTTCTCAAAATTAAAAATGAAAGTACAGAACTTGTTAGCATGAGAAACAACAAAGGTGAAATGCTATATGATACGGACGGGATAGTAGACGCTTTAAAAGACTCTTTTAAAGAATTATTAGGAGGTGAAGGTATAGGGCAAGAGAACTGCGA